>WBNH01005173.1:40524-63549 GCA_013401255.1 Urocolius indicus | reverse complement strand
AGGGGTTCGCCCCCCGGCGACAGGAAAGGCCGGGGACAGCTCTCACTAACCTTGGGAGGGCCGTGGAAGAGAGAAGAGGGCTGCGGCCGTGCCCGGGCAGGGCAGGGCAGGGCAGGGCAGGGCAGGGCAGGGCAGCCCGTGTACCCGAAGGCGCCGCCGCCTCCCGCCTCCCTCCGCGACGGCTCCGCCGCAGCCGCTGTCACGTGACGCCGCTCACCTGACCGCGACGGCGGCCTCCGAGGGACAGAAAAAGTCGCCCCTCGCGCGCGCGTGCTGCCGGCGTCGGTGGCGGGGGAAGGGCGGGACGTGCCACGGGTGCTGCGGTGGCGGAGGCGGAGCTGTAGCTCCGTGGTTAGAGAACACGGTTATGTACACCCACGCGGATAGATACGTGTTATGGTTTCGTGTGTGGCTCTAGCGCCGTGCCGAGCGGGCGTGTAGCTGCCCAGCAGCGCTCTTTGCTGGAAGAGAAACGGGCCAGCGTGTCCCCAGAGGAAAGGGACGGGGGGGGGGGGNGGGGGAGATGGCAGGCAGTGCAGCGCCTCTGGCACTCAAATGCCTCCAGGGCTTTCCTGGAGGAAACTTTCCAGACTGAAGGCCGACTGTTTTGGAAGCAGCAGGCTTTACCTTCCATATGTCCAGGAAAAAAAAAAAAAAACCCTCTTCCCTTGCTGACTGAAGTTTCCCAGTCATACCATGCTGAAGTACACAGACATACCACTCTTAGTCCGTAACGGTCCTGCAGGGCAATGCTGCCGACATGTAAGGAGGAAAGGCAGAAAAATAGACCAGAGCACGTTACCAATGATGATAGATATGACTCTACCCATTTTTAAAAGAAACCAAAGCACAAAAGGCTTACAAGATGATATTCTGAAGAAGGGTTGAAGTTTTTAAAACGGGGTTTGCAGAACGAAAGTATCAAAGGCCTGTACAGCGATCCTTCAAGCTACCATTCAGCCCTTACGTGAGCTGGAGGCACGTCAGGCGTTCCTTCCGTGAAACTTTCTCAGTTGTCTACAGTAATGCTTCTGCTCAAACCCTAAAGTGTCCCAGCACTGAAAACACTGACAGCTTAGTGCCTTTTCTTAACATAAACCAGATACGGTATTCTTCCACCTTCACCTTTCCAAGTTCAGTCCAATAGTTGTTCTCATAGTTTAAGTAAACTCACAGAAACTGGATCAGCACTTCTGAAGATGCAATCATGTGCCCATATAGCAGGGTAACAGCCAAAATTCTTTCCTAGGTGTGCAAAGCAATCTCTTCTGCTGGAGATCACCTATTTCCAGGAAATCATCCAAAACACTAGATGGTAGTCGACTTTGCACAGCATATTTCTCCCACCCTTTAGCACACTCCTGGCTTAACCTGAGGACCAGTACATGAGTATTCTGGCTGAACCTCAGTATGAATATACATGGGATTGTGGTTCTCTCACTTGTAGCCCATGCTCCCAGTATTGCTCAGTACTTTATGCAGTGTTCATGTGAGAATCATAAATTCATGGTTTCACTTTGGTGACCAATATGATCTGTTATTTGGAGCATGCATTAGGTCACTGGTGACCCTTTTTTGTTTTCCATAGCAGACTTTTTTTTGTTTTGCCTCAGTGGCCCACCTGCAAAAGTCTAGCAGCATCCATTCACTCTGGCTAAAAGAAGACAGATTGGTATTTGCAGTCGAAATTTTGATACTATGGCAACATGGTTACTTTTCTACAGAAAGGAACTCTGAAAAGCAGGGATTTGGCATGTTGACTTCGTAAAAAAATGGCAGACTCTGGTTTTACTATTCCTTTCACAGGTTGTTGATAGGCTACAGCAAAAAGTATTGTCCTTCAACTTTTCTGTAACCTTGGAGTGAGGCATACTGTCTGAAAGCACACACCTACTGAATTAGCAGCAAAAGAAAGGCAAAATAAGATAAATGTAACAGTGATAGCATATGTGGTTTTTTTTCCAGGGGGCATTTAAGGAATTAACAAACAACAAATATGACATCTATACTGGGCACATCAGCAGAGTCTCTAGCAGAGGAATCAAATTAATGAACACAATGTAACATATTAGAGAATGCAAACAATATGTGTTTCCTGAATATACCTTGTATATTCCTCTATGCCATGTAAGGGAATAAATGCAGAACCTGAAAAAAAGTCATTACAGGTCTGTAAGGGACAGTCATGTCTCACACCTCTGCAGGAGTTCTTTGTATATGTGGACAAGATTGGTACAGGTGGATTCCATCCACTTGGAGTTATTTCCAAGTAGCATTCAGTGGGATACATCTGCAGCTGCTCTCAAAAAACCCTGACTTTCCTAGGGTAGAAGGAAAAGTCTTTACAGTCAGCATTGATGCACAACTCTTGACATCAGCATTCACAGTGCAGAGAGGTCTACCACAGAGTGCAAAAAGCATCTGGTTGGAGTCTGAGCCATGAAGCAGACTCAGAAGTAAAGGTGTTAAGTAGCGTAGCAAGAATCTTGATGGCAGTGCTCATCCTTTGACAAGTGCACAGTGAAACCATGAACCACCTTGACAGAGGATGTTGGGTATGCTACAGATTTACATGCTTTCTTATCCCCCATCAAACACTTGGGCACATCTGAAACTTTGCTCAGTGTGAGTCCCATGAAGCACTCCTTGTTAAGGAACTTCATTGCATTTGAAGAGTAGGCTTTGAGAAAGAAAAACAGTATCATCATTACAGGAACCTGTCTGTTGTGTGCTTGTCATGGCTATGACAGCAAGAGGCAGTCCTCAGCAAGCAGTACAAACCCATCCTGTGTCATCAGCTTTGGAGAACACCACCTGTTGCCTGATTCATGCTGACTGATTCTCTAAACTAGATCTTGCTAAAGGTTATGATTGGAAAAGTGCTGTGCTCCGATTTTTTGGTAAGCATCTATCCTTTAGGATTCAGGTGCTGTAAAACAATCGTCATTTAGCTAATTTTGGTCACATCAGTGCTTCTCCATTAAGTCCTGGCAGCACAGCTTCACTTACAGTTGCTATATTTATACGACTTTTTTTGATGTGTGAAACAGAGAGAAAAAAATGAAAAGCCTGTCAGCATGCAAGAATAAAAGTCATCAATTGCCTGGAACACAAAGAATAAAAATGTTCAATACCTTAGTACCAGAAAAATGAATGCAGATGAGTCACCCTCACAGTAAGACTACAGTCAGATGGATCGTGAGGGTGTTTTTCTGTTCTCTTTTCCTTCTTGTAACGAGAACAATGTATCATTGTCTCTCTTATATTCTGTAAATTACAAAGTGTTTTGCACACCTGTCATTTAACCTTTCAGCACTCTGTACATCACCTGCCTCTCCCCTGCATATCTCTACAAGTTTTTAACTTGAGCAAGAAATGGCTTGGAAAATTCATCCAAACAAAACATACTTAGAAGGTCAGGAAAAGTGAACATGCATCTAACTCACAAAAAAACTATTGACAAATAAAAGAAATAAATAAATGACAAAATTTAGGGCCACCAAGATGATCAGGGGACTGGAGCATCTTCCTTATGAGGAAAGGCTGCAGGAACTGGGGCTGTTTACTCTATAGAAGAGGAGACTGAGGGAGGATATCATTAATATTTATAAGTATATAAATGGTGAGTGTCAGGAGGTTGGGGCATCCCTTTTTTCTATTGTATCTAGCAACAGGATAAGGAATAACGGGATGAGGCTGGAACACGAAAAGTTCCATTTAAACATAAGAAAAACTGGTTTACTGTGAAGGTGAGGGAGCACTGGAACAGGCTGCCCAGAAGGGTTGTGAAGTCTCCTTCCTTGGAGGTCTTCAAAACCTGCCTGGATACATTCCTGTGTGACCTGATTTAGATGGACCTGCTTCTGCAGGGGAGTTGACTAGATGATCTCTCAAGGTCCCTTCCAACCCCTACCATTTAATGATTCTATGAAAATTTGGAAAGGAGGACATTTTCAAAGTGGTACCTGTATACTAGAAAAGCACAGTGATTGGCTTCACCTTTAACAGCCACTATTTCTAAAGCATGTATTTAGGTTTACCCTAAAGTTGTTCATCCAAGGATTCAGATCAGATCTTTTGAGTGAGGAAGCTTCTGCTTTTCCAAGTTTTCAAACCCATCCTCCCAGTGCAATATGGGAAGAAGCACCATGCACATTGCATGGCAAGAAATGGATGTGAGCCTGGGGCATAGGCTTCTTAGCATGACTTCTTTCAGCATGAAGCCCTCATGGGTGCATTGCAAGAGTAGGACATATTTCTTCTATCACAGAACTAAGGACCAAGTGCACATGGTCATCAGACCCTAAATTAAACCTGTGATTTTTGGGAAAAGGGGATTCTGTAGCAGGAGAGAAGCAACAGCAGAGAAGTAATTATGATTCCAGTCTGCTTGTAGGTTGCAAGAAGGAAACCTAAGGAGCACTATTATTCACTAAACTCTCCTTACAACAGCATTGCTAATGACTAGAAGTATAAGCAGTGTTTATGTAATTATTTGAATGAAAATTTCACAGTAATTTAATATTTCTCCTCATTTTTCCATGTTTCTCCCATTCATATTTCAAGAAGCACAACAAATAAAGAGTAAGTGCATTTTGACAAACAGAAGGCAAAATCCTGGCAGACCTCTATGAAGGTAAGGGGAAGAATCTATTAATAATCTGCCTGGAGCCTTAGACTTTATATTTAGTTTGTCTCTATCTGCAGACATAGCTGCTGCTCTTGTGGTGTTTTCACTGTGGCTGGACAGATTACCAGTAGACCATCTGTTCAGTCGGTGAGAAAAAAACATGATTGACAGATGCCACTGACCTAAGACAGACATCTCCATTTGGTGCTGCCTGCAGAGTATAACTACGTGCTGAGTTGCCTCTTCCTTCAAGTGGTGAATTAAATACATTCACTCTGAGGTGATGGAATGTGTTTCATGATTGTTACAGACTGTTTCTCTGACACGTATTCAACCACTATGTGCCTGTCTTCTCCTTTCCAATTTACTAAAACCTAAGAAGTTGTAAATCTAATCTCTAAGCTGGCAGGATGCTGAAGGGATGAGGCACCACAGATATCTGAGGGCAGATAATCCTGTTTATCTCTAGGACTGTGGAGGCTGCAGGAAGAACTGGCAAACTGCAAGATACCCTGACACCGGCCCATCAGTGTAAGGACGCATCATCTTCATGTTGCTATCATTCAGCTCAATGACTGTGCTTTCGTTTTGTTTCATCATTAAAGTGTTGCTTTTCCAAGAAAGGCTGTTGTAAAATTGGATTCAGGAACAGTCTTTTCTCAATGTGGAGGCAAGTTTTGCTCTACTTCAGGACTCACAACTACCATGCAGACAATTGTCAAGCAAAGGAGACCCTCCAAAATGAAGATGAAGAGGATATTAAAGCAGCACAGTGGATTTTCAAGGTAAGACAAAATCCAGAGTTATCCAAATGTCCTGAAGGAAGGGAAACATAGTGTATCTGGAAAACAAAGAAAGTGTACATGTCATGTATAACAGCCATATACTATTTGTAACCAAGACATTAGTGTTCATGTAGTTTTCCTTTATTCTTGAGCCTCATACTCTGTGCTCTGTTCCACGGAAGAAGCTAACCTCTGTGATTAAAAGGGTGAGGGAAAACATGTTGTTTCATGCTGTTTAGACACTGAAGAGGCCTGTATTTTTTTACTGCTGAAAATGCAGATGATTTTTATTGATAGTTAACAAAAGAAGATACCTCAGAGAAACCAAACACAGTATAATACTAAAATCTATTAGGGTGTTACAGCAAAGTACAGTGCACTTATAGAATTAAACCATTTCTTTAATTAAAAACAACAGTCACATATCTTCTAGATTGTCAAAAGCCTGAGGGCTGTCTGAGGGGTGAACCAATGTTATTTGTGGTGAGCAGAACTCTCCTGTGCAGCTCGACAGGGTAAGATAGATAGATGCAAGAAAACTTATAGAAACTTTGGTGCAGAAGTAGTGCAACTTGATCAAAGTCACGCACTCTTGGAAACCACAAAGTCTGGGTTTTTTTCAGACTAACAGTACCAGAGAGGAGAGATTGTTGGCAGAGTTGGTAAAATACAGGATGGGGAAAGAAGCCATTCCCCATTCTACATCTACCCTACAAACATTCAAGTTAAAGCAAAAATTGGCTTCTGCAATCCATCTCCTTAGCCAGTGCACATCCATTTCCAGGAGGCCATTTCATTTGAATTACAGGAATACACCCATCAGAAATTCTAAATGATTTTTACTGCTTTTACCAAGAGCAAGTCCTTAGCCTGCTTTGCCACTATCAGGAAACTATATCTGATAATGAACAAAGTACACTCCTTTCAGAATTTTGTGTCATTCTGTCTCATTATCTGTCCATTTAGCATGTGAGCCTGAGGACTTCTTGGTCCTCTTGAAGGTACAGGGGGTTTTGTCACAGACACAATGGCTCTTGAATTTAACCCTTGGTACTCATAGCTTCTGAAACCCATATATTGAGGCATTCACAGCTCATGTTCCTAGCAATTTCTCATTTAGCCATTCTTTTATTAATTCCAGGTGAATAGTTCTTTCCAGCTTGGTGATCCTTTTATGGCTCTCTTCTGAAGTTGTAGTTTGCTGACAAGTCTCTGAGAACATGGGACCTCAGAGAAGAATAATTTCTCTGCTCTGCAAAGGAGTGTATCTACAAAGGGACCTAAATAACTTGACCTGCAAGGCTCAGGGCTACTTACTCTCCACAGTTCCTTAAAGACCAGTGCTGCCAGCTTCCCTTCTCCTGCTGGTTATCTGTCGCATTTACTTTGTTCTGTGCTTATGTTCTAAACGCTGCAGCTCTACCAGCATGGCTCACACCTCTGGCAGCACAGACAGCCTGCCAGGAGGTGCTCTGTGACCGCCTCATGGATTTACATGATTTCCTAGTACTTAGGAAATCAGGTTGAAGTGTGTAAGGTTTATAAGGTTCAAGATCAGTTTGTCACTCACAGTCCCAAAAATAGACAAGATCACATCACAACTTTTTTTTCTTTTTTCTAGTGGCATTGAAGCCTGCAGAAAGTTCAGGTTGTTTTTGGTAAAATGTTTCTATATGCAACACTGGTCACTAGACATAAATTATTTTCTTAGATCCATAATTTGTGTGATGGACAGGGTCTTTGACCACACCGATTCCTGTGTCCTCATTAATTCCCACGTTCCTTTCCACCTTACACGAGGCTTTGAATTTCATGCTTCTGAGTGTGGGCAGTGGCTGCTTCTGAGAGCAAGTTGCCATCTGATTCAACATGCCAAGTTTTAATATTAGATAAATTGGTATTTAAAAAAAAAACACAAACCCCAAATCTTTTAACAGAACACCTGAATTAGGTTGATTTATTGTTGAACATGCTTTCAAACAGAAACTGAATTAACAAGAGAAATGTTTTGTGAAAAGTGGTAGGCCTTCTAAATTGTCTTCATGACATTTAAATTAACTCACTGAGTTGTTTATTTCTAATCTCCATTTGCATGGCTTAAAAAGCCTTTCCCTCTGACGTGTTTGCTTTTTGATTTATAAAAGTGTTAAACAGCGAAAGTGAATAAACTGCTTTTACCAACTTCAACACAGAGATGCAAGGACTTAAACCAAAGCTAACACAGACAGATTCTTGTCTTTTTACAATGAGCTTTTTGCAACTTAACAAAATGAACACCCCTAAAAATTACAGTGCAGAGGGAGATAGTGAGAGGTTGCAAATACACCTCAATTTTTTCTTAATGGTAAAATTTGGTCAGTCTTCTTACACAGAACTCATTACCATCACTTCCTCAGAAGAGGATGGGAATGTTCTCCATAGAGATGCCATATTTTAGTTTACATCCAGGTTACATCTGGATAGAACCCATTTCACTTCTGTAACATAATCATGATTTCTAACAATAAAGGCTCCAGATGTGATAGAGTTTACAGACTGACTAGGCAAATGCAGATAGGACAGCAGTGTCAGGGCTCTGAGGGTACTAATAGGTGTTATTGTCCTCCACCCTCACCCGTGAACCCAGCAGCTCCATTTCAGCCCCCTGAAGGCCTCTTCCCTACCTACTTGAACTGTGCAGAAGGAGTGATGGTGTGCAGCAGAGTGACAGCCTTGCCCCGTTTGGTGGTGGAGCCACCTAGTTGCAACCTCAGCCCTCACCCTGGCCTGAATTCCTGGCTTGATCTTGGCTGACCCTTGTCACCATGGGCTTGCCTCATGACTGTGGGACCTGATCTTAACACTGATCCAAGGGGCTGACTTCCACCTTACTGTGATAATTGCCTAGATCACCTTCATGCCTGTCCTGTTTGCTTTGCCTCAAGTGCTGTGGGATCCCCTTGGCTTTCAGTTCACCCTCCCTAAGGGAACAGCCCTCTTCTTGCTGCTCCCTTGGAAGCAGAATCCTTTGCAGCTTTTGCTGTTGATCTGCCTTACCTATAAGGACTTTTTTGCGCTTCTTCCCCAAGGCACAGAGCAGAGAGGTGATGAAAAAGCATAGTGTTAAGTGAGAAGGTGTGTACCAAGGAAAGGCAGAGAGCAAGTATTAAACGTAAGTCTCTAGGCTGAGGCCTAGTGATACATACCCTGGTTATAACAACAGCATCTTTCTGATTGTCAAGTCCTACCATTTGAGTTCTACGTGGGAGGCCAGGCAGAAAATGAAATGGGCACGCTGTGTAGAAGAACAGCCCACAGGAAGTATGACATCCTTTTTATTTCCATTAGTTACTCTTAGGTCTGCAGAAATCCTTTGGGTTTGGAGATGTCAAACATTATTCCATGAACTTCACGCAATGTGGAAATGGCTCATGACCATGCATAGCTCATCTAAATTGTGTGGCAACTGCTGTGAATCCTGATTTGTTTCATAATATAGGGATCCATTCACAAACAACTCCAGAAAGGACAAAAATCATAGGAGATGTTATTTGCAAAGGACAACATACTAGTTGAATGATTACACTCCTTTGCCAGGTTCTCTAGTGTCCTCAGCTGATGATCACCATCAGTCATTAATTCCTATTACTGTTAACAATCTCTCTGAAGTCAGATGTTGTCTTCATCTTCTATAAGAGTAAGAATAGTCCTGGTATTAGTAAATATACTCACCCTCTTCGGTCAGTATAATCTCTCCCAAACACATTTCCATGTCAGGAGTGTTTATTTGGTGAAGTCTGTTTTCAAACGTAGGCGTGGTAGCAGGTATGTCTCAAAGCTTGTGATTGTGTCATAGGAACACACCAGGCAGTAACTTCTACCAAGGACACATTCTTTCTGTTCAACAGGTGCTGTGCTTACTTAAATAGGCTGAAACACAGCTTAGTAGTCACATCTTATCTAATTCTTATATTTGAGATGGGCAAGGGACGCAAACTGTATAGTTCTGGATTGAATCACTTGGCAGTTCACATTCTTTGTCTCGGCCAAAACAGTTATTCTTACACAGCAGATGTAAAATTTGAAACATGTTTGATGCTCTGCTTTATTCATGAGCAATGTTTCTCATGAAGACAGAATTCTAGGAGAGAAATAGGAGTATTACAGGGTATTTAGGACTACCAATTATGAGTACCTAGTTTTATCGACAACTACTTTGATAATACAGTATACTTTTAGTTAGGGAAAATAGTAGGTGTTTTGCTGAATGGTTACAGATAAAGATAATGAGGTAAAATTGTATGCAGTTGATTTTTAAAATAAGCAAAATTACTGCTAGGACAAGCTGAAGAACATTCTCTGTGATTTTTCTGTACTAGTTATTTTTGTTTTCTTGACAGGTGTGCCTTATAATAAGGTTTTTTTTTTGTTGTTCCTGAAGCATATTTACTAGTTAAGAAAGGTCTACTCCTGAATATTTTTGCAAACTAAGTATCAATCCTCTTGAGACTTACAGAGTCCAGCAAAATATTGGTTCACATCTCATCAGCAGACCTGTTGGGAGAATTAAGGCCTGTTAGCCCTTAAACCCTGCAAGAAGGGTCAAGTAGAAACTGGAAGTGGTTTCTCATTTGCAAGAGAATTCCTCAAAGGGAAAACATGTTTCATTAATTAAGAAGTCACTAAGTACTACTGGGGCACAGAAGGCAGTATTTCAGGGTTATTCCACATGCTTTAGCACTTATTAGGGTTAGGTCATCCATGTTGTGAAAAAGACTTAGTCATTTGTGGGGTTAGAGTCTGCTTTTGTCTGGACATCTGAAGTGAGACATCTGTTAGCTTAACATTAGTGCTGGTAACTATGATAAAGACATTTAGTATTGGAATTATTTTGATTCATCAGAGTACAAATCTGCTGGCTGGGTAAAGCTCCTACAATTTTCTGTATTCAGTGAAGGAATTAAAACAAGCCAATATGACAAAAGTAAAAAGTACAGGACTGGAATCCAAAATAAACATTAATACCTACTAAATATTTACTCTCATAGGTAAAAACATTATGATCCACTAGAGGCTGTGGTCACCCCAGTGACCAGTAGTTTTGCATGCTGCATTTAGGTGTGCTTATGACCCCTAGAGCCCATGTGCTTGAGCCCAGATGTCTGCATATGGAAGAGTGTAACTGAGTACATAGGGATGGGATCCAGCAAACCACTATTCTGGAGAGGTGGCCATTGACACAAACACCAAATTACAATAGAGCCAGGCCTCTCCTTTCATTTGTGAATGAGTCAACATGGATTACCAAGGGGAAGCCATATTTGGCCAGCCCGATAGCCTTTTATGAACATGTAATGAGGTGGATAGATGGTGGTGGTGCAGTGGATGTAGTTTATCTTGATTTCAGTAAAGCATTTGACACCATCTCCCACAGCATCCTCACAGCAAAACTCAGAAAATGTGGACTGGATGATCAGGTAGTGAGGTGGTTTGTGAACTGGTTGAAGGGAAGAAGACAGAGAGCGGTGATCATTGGGACAGGGTCTAGTTGGAGGCCTGTGTCTAGTGGAGTCCCTCAGAGGTCAGTGCTGGGACTGGTACTGTTCAATATATTCATTAATTACCTTCATGAAGGAACAGAGGGCACTGTCAGCAAGTTTGCTGACAATACTAAACTGAGTGGAGTGGCTGACACACCAGAAGGCTGTGCTGCCATGCAGTGAGACCTGGACAGGCTGGAGAGTTGGGTGGAGAGAAATCTAATGAAATTCAACAAGGGCAAGTGTAGAGTCTTGCATCTGGGAAAGAATAACCTCGTGTACCAGTAAAGATTGGGGAATTAAACCTTAGAGAGTAGTGCAGGGGAAAGGGACCTGGGAGTGCTGGTGGACAACGGGATGACCATGAGCCAGCAATGTGCCCTTGTGGCCAAGAAGGCCAATGGCATCCTGGGGTGTATTAGAAGGGCTGTGGACAGTAAGACGAGAGAGGTTCTCCTCTCCATCTGCTCTACCTTTGTGAGACCACATCTGGAATATTTTGTTCAGTTCTGGGCCCCTCAGTTCAAGGGAACTGCTGGAGAGAGTTCAGCACAGGGCCACAAAGGTGGTGAAGGGAGTGGAGCATCTCCCATATGATGAAAGGCTGAGGGAGCTGGGGCTCTTCAGCTTGGAAAAGAGTAGACTAAGGGATGACCTCATTAATGTTTACAAATACTTAAAGGATGAGTGTCAGGAAGATAGAGCCAGGGTGTTCTCAATGATGTCCAATGATAGGACAAGGGGCAATGGATACAAGCTGGAACATAAGAGGTTCCAAAGAAATACAAGGAAGAATTTCTTCCCTGCGAGGGTGATGGAGCACTGGAACAGGCTGCCCAGATGGCTTGTGGAGTCTCTTTCTCTGGGGGCATTCAAAACCCACCTGGATGAGTTCCTGTGTGACCTACTCTAGGTGGTCCTGCTCTGGCAGGGGGTTTGGACTAAATGATCTTTCAAGGTCTCTTCCAACGCTTAAGATTCTGTGATTCTGTGACCCAGACACACTCCAGAAATTAGGCCTCCCTGTCCTGACACAGGGCAGAGCACTTTCTCATTTGACAGACCAGCACTGTTGCCAAAATTTTGCTGTTGCCAAAATTTTTGGAAGTCCTGGTTCAAAATCTTCCCCTGAGGTGACTTGAAACCACACATGTTAGAAGCATAACCTGACCACTTAACTGGTCACTTAATGGGTCTGTGAGAAGGGTAACAGAAGCCCCTTCCTTTCTTTCTGTTGAAATCATTCTTTGTTATATAATAATATTCCTGGTACAGAGAGAGAGTAATGCTTCACTGTGTTTAAGGGTCATTACCATATGAGGTTCTGAGACTGAATACAAAATACTTCCATTTTCCTTTTTAACAGGTATTCAGTGAGGCCTAGACCAAAATCCACAGGAAGGCCCTTTACAGCTAGGCTGAAAAGTCATCCTTCTTCCCCTCCATCTGGATAGGCAGGTCCAAGCCAGGGAGGGCACTTCTGAAAGCCGAGGCTGACGGACTGCCTCCAGTAGATAGGCCACCAGGCTGGGAGGTCAACCCTTTCAAATTCAGAGTGGAAGAAAGATCTGAGCCTATATCTCCTGTATCTCCAACAAACATGCTAACAGCAACATTCAGACATGACAGTCTAGGGGTGGGAGCAGTGAAGGAGCTGGAGCTATAGCTCCCAAATGAAGAGTGATGCATATAACAGGGCCAAATCAGATCCATAACTTCCTTTGAAAGATGCAGCGTAAATGCTGTTTCCTGTGATTAGGAGTTTCCCATGCAGCTTGCTGGTGTTTCTTGGATGAGAGATTTAGATACCAGCTCTGTCCATGCAGGATGAGGGAGCAGGCCCTGGTGCCTAATTCCACTTTGTGAGTCCCGCTGCGAGCTGTAAAGGAGCACATGCTGTGAACAGGGCACCCTTTAGTAGGCATGGCCCTGAAAGATACACAGCAGGCCCCTGCCTTAGCGGATATCAGTGGATAGAACTCATTTTCACTTGCTTGCTACCCCTGGGCAGCCTTGCAGAAACCTTTCATGCTTGATTTGAAGTTTTCTTCTCCCCATGTTTCCTCTGAAATCCATAGTATGCTAGTCTACTCCAGGCAGTTCCAAACATTAAATATAACTCCTTTAAAAACTAATATGAATAATAATAAGAACAGGTGAATGTGGTTCATGCAGGAATTTTCCTGTCAGGCAGAAAAAGTTGTTTACTTTTTACTGTGGAGGTGGTTGAACAGTGGGACAGGTTTGACTGAGAGGCTGTGAAGTCTCCATCCTTGGAGGTATTCAAACCCTGCTTGGCACGGTTCTAGGAAGCCTGAAATCAGGATGTTGGACCAAATGATCTGCAGAGGCACCTTCTAACCTCAACTATTCTGTGAAACAAAGAGCTCTTCACAGTGACTTTCTTTTTAAATTGTTCTGTAATTACATGGCATAATATTTTTTATTTTTTTAATTCATAAAAGATTTTTCTTTTCCATCCAGAAACTCTGTTCTGAGCATAACTAGCTGTACCGCTCAGCCTTGTCGACGAGCCAATAATAGCTGCTCAGGCAGCAATCAGAGGGCATTCTTTTATAAAAGTTGTCAAAATAAGAATGCACTACACATTAACGGGTGGATTACTTGCATATTAATGGTGTGCAAATTTCCTAGTCCTCAGAGATAATTTGCAATCGTGTGTTTTTCCAATTTAGTGATTTACGTAAGTTACCTTTGAAATAGCCCCAAAACTTCCTTTTTAGCTGTGCACCTTTGAAATGGAAAAATGCAGAATCCTGGTTGATTAGGAGACAACTTAATGGATACAAAAACCCAAAGATAAACTGTTTTCACACTAGTTCCGGAAATTTTTCAGCCAGACAATCCTGGACTGACCTGAATTACAGAGACTGTTCTCATTAATATAAGATGACCTTCGTTAAGTGGAACAAAATGTCACGTTGTTTAATAAATAACCCACTCAGTTTAAGTCTAAATGAACTAATTTGAGAGTGGGTAACTTCAGATTTACAAATATATCAATTCAGGATATCCTTCTACCAGCAAGAGTCAACAGTTTAGATAAAGGATATGGGGGAAAAAGCAACAGTTCTCTGGGAGATCATGGAGGTCTTCTTAAAAAGGCATCTAGTTTGAGTGTCTGTGAGTCGGGAGGAATTGACCTGTGTTCAGGGATTTCTGAATGCCAGCAGAATTCCTAAGTGCCAGAAAAAGTCATGCCTGGGTCACAGGTTGCAGCCAGTCCTCTCTAATTGGCAAATCCTTCCAGTGACCAGGAGAAGGATGTGGGGTGCTGTATCTCTCAAGGTAGTTCTGGGTGGGAGCTTGGAAGTGTCATCTGATCTTTGCTGCTAGGATCAACCATTCTCAAGCCCTTCCTGGCATGGATTTACCTCTCATGCTCTTTAAAAACCTCACTAACACAGCCTAGGCAGTCTGCTCCTGTATTGTACCATCCTACCATTAAAAACCCATATTTAACCTAACTATCCCTGCCTGTTGTTTCAGTCAATTACTCTTTGCTGTCTATGCAGGGAGTATGAAGGGTAATTTATTCCTCTGCCTTGCCTGTTTGTATACAATGCATGATACCTGATATGTGTTTCCTGTGAGTGGTACAAAGAAACAAAAGCCATGAACCACACCTGTGGTTTTTTTACAGGACTTTGTCCACAAAAAATTCAGACACCAAGGGAAAATGTTTTGTTCAAGCCACTCAGGGCCTCCTCAGTCTTACATTTTGTTGGTTCTTTCTGTGCAGTAACAGGACATCTTTTTTTACTCCCATTTATTTGCATCTGTTTATAAATCAGCTTTATCCAGTCAAAAGAAAAATGCAAAACAAGATCTGAGTTTTGTGAAAACTACCACAAGTTTAATCTAGGTTACTAGATGACAGCTAGGTGCATCCCCCTGAGAGCAGGTCAAAGCCAACAACACTCCACCAATCCAGGAAATGCAAAGGAGAGGCTCTTCTCCCAGAGGCCACACAAGCAGTGAAAGCACCTCATTTATGTGCAGCATAAGCATGTTCCATCACAAGCATTAAAACTTAACACTGAGGAATGTTATTTTTCCATCAGCCACATCCAAAAGGTGTCCTGAAGGGTAATGTGTGGGAAATGGCAAGGATCTGTGAGCAGATGAACCAGTGAAGCCTGGCTTGCAGTGGGCCTGTGCCTGTTTACTGACTGATTTTGATGTCTGGGAAAGCTTGGCCTTTCCCACGTCCTGTCCTTGTGCTGGGCACTGATTCCACTGAAATTTTCAGGAACTTAGATGTTGAGATCTTTAACTTAACAGATCTTCAGTTTACTACTAGATGTGGCTGGAAAGACCTCAGGAGGCCAGTTGTCCTCAATACTATACTTTTAGTGTTATTCTCAAAATAAAGGTAATCTAAAAAACTATATCAACTGTTAAAGGTAAGAATAGACTGCAACAAACCAGGAGCTGCCTAGTGACACCACCCACACAGCAGCTATTGATCTTGCAAGGTGTCACATCAGTTTTCGTGGTTCACTGTTGCAGGTGCTTAATTGCATTTACAAGAAGGATCAAAACTGTTCTCAGGAGTCTAGAGAAGTGAGGTGTAGGTCAGGGAATTCATACAGAAAAAGGGGAAGGGCTCAGCTTTGTTTCATTATTCATTCCATTCCATTTGTGAGTACAGCCTAATTTCAGGAAGTAGCTGAGGTCTTTCTTTCCTGTTACGTCTTGTGTGATTTACTTTTGGACCCAATAAAAAGGAAAACATTTCTTACTGTTCTGTTGACTTCACTATTTCCTTTGAGGGTAATCAAGTTAAGAGTTAAAAACAGTGGATCAGACAGACAAAGACAGGATAAAGTATTTGTTCTTGAGCTGCATAACAGTTATCATTTATTATGAGAGGTAGGAGGATTGTAATATTTTAAAGTATTCATTTTCTTGCCTTGCAGTGCTTGATTTTGTAAAATCTGTGCTCTTCTCTTTCTGTTACCAAACTGATTTGTTTGAACACAAGCATTCCTCCGGGATGGATATCTTTGGGGAAGAGAATCTCCCTTTAGAGATTCCTTGCCAATCCTGGAGTTTAGTAAGCCAAATAAGCTTTGACACGCACACCCTTTGTGCCTCTTATTACTTCGATCTGCTGCTCAGGTTTGCACAGATGCCCAGACTGTGACAGGGAAGTGTCTGAGGTGCTCCTCTCTGTTCCTTTCTCCTGTTTTCTCTTGCTCAATTTACTGATCTGCATTATCATAGAATCACAGAATGGCAGGGTTGGAAGGGACCTCTAGAGATCATCAAGTCCAACTTCCTCGCAGAAGCAGGTTCACCTAGGTCAGGTCGCACAGGAACATGTCCAGGTAGATCTTGAAGACCTCCAAGGAAGGAGACTCCACACCCTCCCTGGGCAGCCTGTTCAGGATTGTGCATGTCAATAAATGGGACATCTGTAACAGCTTTACATGATATAGGCTTTAAATAAGAGGGTTAAAAGGTGTTTTTCTGTTTGCATACATGTATTCTGGACTATTTGGCATGGAATAGCTGGATAGTTTTCCAGTCAGAAGACTGATAAAATGAGTCACAGCCTTGAATGTCAGGGACATTCTTCAAACCAGTATTTTTTTAATGTTCACTGAAATTTTTGATTTTGCTACTTTTATGACAGAGTAGTCTTTCCCACTGTGCTGTTTATTCTGTTCATATATATCCTGTGCAGATAACTGCATGCATTTCTCTTAAATACAAGAATATCATCTGCTTGAATGATTTACCTGACCAACATTGGCATACTCAGATTATAAAATCGTTTCAGACTCACAAAGAAATTGGTGCTCTCTCAAGTATCATATTGAGTTCTAAACAGGCCCACTTCAAACAGAAAGAAAAGCCAAACTCTTCTGGTTTCTTACCAGCCTTTCCAAATCATAAAGAGAAATATGTCAGAGGTGTTAAATCACATCAGATAAAGTATATGAAGATTAGTAAGAGATTCTGCAGGGAAGGCTCATTTCCATGGGATTGTCGACATAACAGGGATAACCTGACCTCTCTAAATTAGTATTTTCTTAGTACCATTGATAGTACACTGGGGTAGATACCACCTGGACTTTTCTCATTTCTCAAATATGCTCACACCTTCTCCTCACCGTCATTCTTATCGGATCACCTCCTCTTCCTCACATTATCATTCAAAGGTCTTTTGAAGGTGCTGAAGAAATACTCCTGGTCACAACCTCAAGCTAGTCTGCAATGAGGCAAACAGACAATTTGCTCTTCATGGCAGCATCTATCAGTCTAGAATATTCACATTTCTGATACTATTCTTTTTTTACTTCATACTCTTTAGCAGTCTCTTATTGCCTGATCTTTATTCTTTTGTTCTTATTTTTCAAACAAATTATAGTGCATTTCAGCTCTGGTGTCTTTTCATGTTCTCTGCCACATCCCATGAGCAAGTTACACTTTCTCCCATGGGCCTTTTAACAGGGCTGCATAGTTTCCCCCAGTTCCATTTCAAAGGCCCAAAATTTGATGAAAAGTCAAGGGCAGAAGTCACAATGGCTTCCTCACAAATCTTGGCAAGCTGGAATATTACTGTACAGCCACACTATGCAATCAGTATGTCAAATACACTTTGAACTACTCTGAAAGCTTGAGCTGTTTGGGAGTGTTTCTTCTCAATTGCCCCATTAATCTTTCTTTATGAATCAGCTCTGGAATAATAACTACAAACTATTTTGTGGTCTTATCAGTTTGAGATTCTTCTTTAATGTAACTATATTTATTAATTACAAAACACTTACGTGATAAGGATACGGTGTAATAATTTGGTTTTGTGTGACCCAGAATATCAGGAATATTCTCACAATTCATGATATCTCGTGAATGACATTGTTACCGTGAGGATATTTTTCCTTTGCTAATCCTGAGAAGTGGAAACTATTTGTGTCTCCAGTTTTAGTTCACTTACTTTCCATTATGGGCAGAGAAGAGGACCCCTACTAGCATAAGGAGGAATAGTGCTTTGACATTAATCCTCAACCGTTGAGGTTCCTCATTCAAATTGTAGGTACACAGTGACATCTTCTGGAAACTTGTAATGAGAGTTACCAAGCAGCTTATTTCCATTCTCTGGAAACACAATTTTAAATGTAGAAGCACACCTTTTTCTGGTCAACATTTTGCCCTGCCCTTTGGTATGGATTCTCTGATGTCATCGGGACATACACTAACAGAACGTTGTTGTGATGGGAGATTTTTTTAAAATCAACACAAACCTATAGGCTTAAAAGTTCATGGGGAAAAAAAACAAAAGAGGATAGAATTAGAGAGATGTATGTTAACCTCAGTATGCAGTTGGCATTACATTTTTAACTGCTTATTGTCATCCATAAGGTGAGAGGCTCAGATAGATTATAGTGAGGCTTCAATTTGCCAAACATGACAACTGAAACAAATGACATTGTTTCATAATGCAGCTGTAATTCAGCAAAGGGTTCGTTTTTTGTATGCGTCATATTGCAATTTCTAATTAGACCTTCTTTACTCAAGCCACCAGCTTCCTGGGTAGTCTGTCAATCTGCCAGAAACTCTGACTCACCAAGGATTTAAAGCGTGAGTTATGCCACAGAACTCCGTCCGAGGGCTCACAAACCCCATGGTGCCTGCATGCATCAGCTGGACGGGGGCCAAAACAGGGAGCAGAGCCATCACTGAGCTGACTCCGATGCTCTAAAATCCAGCATTCAGTCCTGTTACTGGAAAACATCTCCTTCTTTCTAATATTTAATTCCATCTCAAAGATTTTTTCTCTTTTAAGTTTCCTCTTCCTTAGAAGTAACAACGATGTGATACAGAGGAGTGGAAAGTTGTGTGTGGAGACAGCAGAGGCTCATTTCCAGACTTCCCAACACTTTGGAGCAGAGGCTGACTGACAGAAATACTGAAGCTGAGAGTTTTGGCAGAGTATACATCTGGGATTGGCCAACCTTGAGAAAGTACATCACCTGAGAAAATAACCATACAGTACTGAAATAATTATCAAAGTACTAAGCAGAGCCATCAAGAGTAAAGAATTCTGGCTGCACCGAGATGTAAGCCAAGTCTAACCACTATTGTAACTTCTCAAGCATTAGCCCTAACATAATGCAATCACAGCTTTTAAGCAAAAGACCCTGAGGGAACTTAATCCTCCAGCAAAAGCCTAAGGGAAATCCTGTGCTACTGGACAGTTACATTTTGACAGTATGAATGGCATGGCATTGGGAGGAACTTCCTAGTGTGACTTTCACACTTGGGTTTACACAAAATGAATTCTACTGACGAATTAACACATTGCTACTAATGGTGATGACAAATCTCTTCAGGTAGAACTAGCCAGTTAATGTTCTGTGGACCCATCTATGGTTAGTTTTACGTGTTTGAAGACTCCAGTTTATTCTGCCTCTCATGAACATTGAACCTACATCTTCTATTGCTAATAAATCCATTAGGAAACGTTACTTACACCTGTAAGAAACTGATGTTGAAAGAACATATATACTGAGAAGTTCAACAAAGCCATTTCCCATTATATCTCTGGCATTATGTGAAATTAAAAAATATGGAGACTTAAAATGCATATTTTCTTTTTTTTTAATGTTTTAATTTCTTTATTAAGGAATAAGATAAAGCAAATACTAGAATGCTGCTGATATATGAAGTGAATTTAAGTTCAACTAAAGTCCCTGGAAACTCATTTTGCTCCTGCAAATATCCCCTCTCCCATAAAAGTCTATCCATCTTCAAAGCGATTTGTAACAAGTGTACTTCCATGTCAATGAAAATAGTCGGAAATGGCTTCTTTCTGTTTGAATTGCTCCCTAATTCACTATGAATCAGCTCCATTCAATGGCTGAGAAACTCCCTAACAACAGTGAGTGGGAAACACTAAAATAGATTAGTACCTGTGAGCCACCATATGAGTGTGTATGACCTGTTCTTGGGCAAGGAGCAGAAGTTCGGGTATGAGGCCCAGCAATCTGTTCTAACACTCTAAAGTAAAGCAGGCCCCAAAAGAGTAAAAATGTGCATTATATCACCCATTGCAGCGTGACTGCAAGAATGTTGGAATATAGTGTTATTAAAATGCAGGTATATGTTCTATATGACCTTTCTTATAGCCCTGTTCCTAATGTGGTCAACGGGAGGAAGTTATAAAAAAGAAAAAAAAATGCCACACAAGTTTTTGGTAATAATAAAATATAATACTAATAACAACAACAACAACAGGTTTCTTCATTTACACAGAGGCAAAATTAGGAAAATATGTTAACGGGACAAGTCTGCAGAAAGGGAGAGGCTGGAGTCTAAGAAACATACAAAGGGACAATATGAAATAGCAAGGTTGATCTCAGACAAAGCCATTCATTTCTGCTCTGGAATAAAAGAAAACTACTGCATGCTGGATAGACTTCACTCCTAAAAGTTTATCAATAACTTATACAGACAACGCAAAAATTGTCAGTGAAGTCTAACAAAGAGATTTTTTTTCTATACTAGTAGCTGATATCAATACTGATTTAGTATTTACCTTGTGATATCGATACTGATTTAATATTTACCTTGTACAGTACAAGCAAAGGTGCCACTATATGGGATAATTGTATTAAATACAGAGTTCTTATGTAAACAGTAGTTTTACTTGGCATAGTTTTTGGGTCAGAAACAAGGCCCAGGCCAAATACTGGCATGCCTTACTAGATTCTCAAGATGTTCACATTTTGCTTTCCGTCCATCCTTGTGAGGTTGAATTAACCTGTACAACGTAAGGCAGTAGTGGGGACTGAGAGTAATGTCACAGATATGTATATGCAGAGCAAGCTACTCTGATGACTGAGAGAATTTTCTTTTGCACATGAGGAATGCGTGATTGAATTTCTTCTAGGCAGAGGAAGGTGTTCAGTCTGTGTCTCTCCATTCTTAAAGTGCCTCAACTTTAAGCCCTGTTTCAACAAAGTCCAAACATTTGTTTCTGCAGTTCTGTCTCATGCAGCTGGACATCAGCCCACGTTCATTATTCAGGGAGGAAGGAGAAGGTTACTTCTATTTTACTAATTTTGTGAGAACTTTAGGCCTCCAAGTTGCTCAGCTCTTTCAGGATTTAGGTGATTGTGTACATGTGCAATGATGCAGATGTTCCTGCCTATAGAGCTAGGTAGAGTTGCCTACAAATACCAAGCACTGGAGGATGCTCAAGTTAAGTGGCTTTGTTTAGGGATACTTTTATACATTGATGCTCTTACACAATACTGTACACTGTCACTGTGTAACATTGATGTTGAAATAAATAGCCGTCTTAAATAAGGTGTTAGTTGATGGTGACCCTCTTGTCATCAAGAGCAAGACCATCCCTTCCAAAGAGGTTACACTATGCCAGCATTATAAACCTGCCCCTGTTCAAGTGTTGCTGCTAAGATTTACAAAGCCACCTGGGACCATAGTCTTAGAGGGGGCTTAGGGGAGTCACATCCACTCACTGGTCTGAGAAACAGATGTACTTCCTGGGACAGTGACTAGGAGCTGGATTCAAAGGCCGAGGGTGTTAACAGGTGTTTTGATCATGATGAGCCCATTGAGAACCACCTTGGTACACTTACTGATACTTTCTTCTGTTTTCTCTGCCAAGGAGTAAGGCAGTATACTTTAATCCCAATTATCAAGCTTATAATACCTGCATAGGTTCTGCCTGGGCCTTGATGATTCAGCACAGTGTATTTAACATTTCACGCATATGCTTTGTGCCGCAAGCAAAAGGGCAGAGATTTTTAGAAGGGCTGCTTGCCACTGGGCAGAAGAAATACCAAGTGGGGATTTGGGGCAGGAAACAACCTTTCTATTTTTTCAACTCTCCTGGGAGCATTGTCCAACTTCCACCCTAGTTCACCCTTCTGAAGAGACCTAGGGAAACTCTCTGCTGCTAAGCAACAGCAAGCTCTCCTTATGTGCAAGAATGGCAGCTTTCTGCTCTAACAAACACCTTCCCCTGGCACCAACGGCACCACAGCCGTGTTCTCCCATTGCAGTAGTAGTGGCTTTGGCCTGAGCAGCATCATCACTTGTGGAAAGGGTTTTCCTCACACTGTATGGCCTTCAATTCCTCTCTGTCCATTTGATGTCAAGAGAATGGCAGCCAGCCAAAAACTGGGGAAAGATGTTTTGGGAAGGGCTGGGCCTCAGTGAAAAAATGGAGCCCTGACTAGGGCAGAAAACATTGATAGAGAAACGGGAAGCAGAGCCCGAAAGGCAGTAGTTTCTGCCTATTGCTATTCCGAGCTCATGCTCTCTACTAGGGCGGCCTTCTCTCCGCGGGACCATGGCACTCAGCAAGGAGGGGGAAGGCCGTGCAGCCCCGCCGCTTGCAGATAGAGGCGCGGTGCTGGTTCAGGACCCTGGACAGGGACGGGCAGCAGCGGAGGGTGGCTGTCGGGGCAGGGGGAGGAGGACGCTCGTTGCGTGTAGGTTGTAAGCGGACAGCCTCCTCCCTGTGCTTCCTGGCACTACGGCCGGCCTGGAACCCCACGGGGCACTGGCTCTGCACGAGAAGCCTCCTCCAATCCTCACGTAAAGGGCCGGGTTAGAAAAGTTAAAAGCACAGAGTGCGCCTGCAGGGGGGTGAGGGGGCAGCCCCGAGCAGCCACGGACCGACCGGTGGCGGATTCATGTCTGACACTCCTCGGACTGGCACGGTGGTGCAGGGGTTCTGATCAGGGTTTGGCTGGCGCCCGCCTGCTTCCCCCGTTAATGCTTATTTTGTGTTTCTTTCTCTCTCTTTCTCTCTCTCTCTCCCCGCCCCGTCCCTCCGATCCCACACCTCCCCCGCACGCCGCAGCCTCCGAGGCCCGCCGGGCCCCTCGCCCCGCTGTCAGCTCTGCTCTCCAGCCCCTTCCTGCGGCCGCAGCTCCCTGCTCGCCGGCCCTGCACGCGCTTCGTCTCGGCGCCCCGTCGAGACGCCCCGGGGCTCCGCTGCGGCCCCGCCGGCTTGGCCGCGCTGCTAGCCGGGAGCAGGGCGGCCGCCCGCTGCCCACTCGCCGCCCTGCTGCAGGGCCGCTGGGCT
>WBNH01005173.1:0-40464 GCA_013401255.1 Urocolius indicus | reverse complement strand
GCCCCGGCCCCAGCGCCGCCGCCGCCCAGACGCCTCCCCCCGGAGCGCCGGAGATGCCCGGCGTGCCACGGAGCCGCGCCGCCGCAGCCCCGCGCTGCCCCCGAGCCTCTCGGCGCTGTGAGTACCGCTAGCGGGGCCGCGTCCGCCCCCTTCCTCCTCCTCCTCCTCACGCCGGGGAAGCCGCTGTCCGCCCACGTGCCCGCAGCCGGCACCGGCATGAGAGTCTCGGGGGCGCCGGTCGAGCTCCCTCGGCTGAGAGCCTCGAGTTCCGCGGGCAAAGCCCACCGCTCCCCGGCTGCTATCCCCATGCTCCCCGGGTGCGCCGGCTCCAGCAAGGCGGCTTCCGCGGCCGCCGTGCTCCGCACCCGGTGCGCGAGTGGGAAGGGTGTAGCCCCGACGGCAGGGCCGCCCGCCGGGTCTCCCAGGAACCGGGAGCCCCGCTCCGGGAACCGTGAATGCGCAGCGAGTTCGTGACTCGGATAGGTCTCGGTTTCGCGGGAAGACCGTGGCTGTCTGCCCGGGGGCGGCGGTGACACAAGGCAGCCGCAGCCGTCCGGTTAGCCCCTGTCCCGCCATAGATGCGCCGCGCCCTCCCGGCAGACGGCGTTTGTGACAGGCCCGCGGTGCTGGGACGTTACCGGCGAGATCGTCCCCAAAACGCGGCCGTGCTGGTAAGGGCGCTGCAGAGATAGGGCCGTCCCAGTGGAGCGGGAAGAGAGCTGAACCCGGCCGCCCCCGCCCGCCGTCCTGCGCGGAGCCGGTCAAACAAACCATCTTCCCCTTGGCCGCGCGGCGCGGCTGCCTCGGTCGGGTAACACCGTGACCCGCTGGAACGGGAGAACTAGACCGAGAGAGCCCGGCGACGGCGAGCCGTGCGGCGCTGGGAGGCGGGGGAAGGCAGGGAAAACGTATCCCTGCAGGTATTTAAAACGCAAGCGTTCTCTAATCCCGGGTTTACCGGCACGGCTCTCGTTTAAAGCCTGTATGAACATTGAGGCACTAGTACCGAGCCCCGCGGCGGCACCGCCGCCTCTTCAAGCCCTTCCCACCCCCTCCCTCGAGCGCGCGCGCACACACACGCGCTCACGCTCGCACACTCTCACGCCGGTTTCTCCGGCGTCGTTGTCCCCGGCGCCGGCCCCATGGCTCCCCCCGCGCCCGCCCCTGCCCGCCGCCGCGCTGCGGGCGCTGCGGCAGCGACTCCCGTTGCGAACCGCCCCTGAGCCGCTGCGGCGCCCCGCGCTCGCGTCGCCGGGGGCGGCCCGGCGCCAGCCCACCCCGTCGTGCCGGCACCGAGACGGGGACGGGAGCGCGGGCTGCCGGCCTCGGTCCGGCCAGCTCCGGCTCTGGCCACAGCGAGCGAAGCCCACCCGCGTCCGCGACCGGCACCGTGAGACGAGCCTGCGAGGGCCGGGCGCATGCGCGCAGCTGGCGAGCCGCCGTCCCCGGGCGCTCAGCCCGCCGCTACCGGAGGGGAAGCGGGCGAGGACTCCCGGCGGGACCCCGCCGCCGACACCGTAAGTACCGCTCGGACCCGCCCGGCGGCCGCCAGACACCGCGGCCCCACACCCCGGACAGGCGCGGACTCGTCGCCGGCATCTGCTGCTGAAGTGGCCGCTCCGAGTGCAGTGGGACGGGACGGGAGCCGCCGCGCTGCTGGCACCGGTTCCCACCGTCCGGGCACGCGAGGAGCCGCGTCCACCTTCCCCGGGGGTAGCCGGAGGGACTCTGCGCAAAAGGCGCTTCCCGCGGGCTCCCGGAGAGCCGGGAGCGCTCCGTCCCTCCCACCGGGTAGCGCCCGGCTGCCCCCCGCCCCGGGAGCGAGGGAAGACCCCCGTGCCCGCGGACCAGCCCTGCCCTCGCTCTCCGGGGAGGGATCGCACCTCGCTCCGCGCCGCCTCCCTCGCCCCGGCGCAGGTAACACCTCGACTCAACCCCCGCCGTGCGCTCAGGGACCCATCTTCCTCTTTTCGTGAGTGCGGATGAAAATAAGGTAGCAACCATCCCTCTGTCCCCATCAATGGAGACCCGCGGCATGTCGCTTCTCGAGGCCCTCGGGTCCCCCGCGGAGTTAGAGAGGAGTAGCAACTAGAGAACGTTTCCCATCAGAGAGGCTCTTCCAGTATCAGCCTGGCCAACTGTGCATCCCTGGGTGAGAGAATGAGCTCTTCCTGAGCTCTGCCATTAGTGAGCATCAGGAGGTAAGAAAAAGCAGGTAATGAAAATTGGACACAACTGCAGAAAGTGAAATAAGATTATCCTTGTACATGCCAGTGAGAATTACAGTAATTAAATACCAGTGTAATTTAATTGATGCAACCATTCCATTATTTCATTTTTGCTGTTGAAAAATGTAAGATCAAAACTTTTCATGTGCTCTGGTTGGTGTGAGTGAGGAGTGACCTCTGTGCCCACTGCGCCCACAGACAATCAGCCTCAGAGCCAGCCGTTCTGTGAAGCCGTTCTGTGCTGGGGGGCCCGTTACATCACTGCTCTACCACAGGACTGAGAACCACCAATAGTAATTTCAGTGCTTTGTTGAGTCAAACTATCAGTTGGGAGAGCCCTTGTTGTATTCAGGTTAACATTAGGAGCATTCTGTTAAAGTTAGGAGTGTTTTTCTAAACTAAGAGCATGTCCAAGCCCACTGAATGTAAAACTAGCACTCTCCAAGATGAGGAGATAGTTACTTTACTTGCCCTTTAAGTTCTTATCTCCCCCCATCAATAATTTTTTTTGGTGGTTTTACACTCTGTCCTAAAATAGTTACTTGTGGAAGCATCCCCTCAGCTGTTACACACGACTCTGTCCCGTGGAAAGAGCAGGGCATACTTTTCAGAAGGAGTAGTGATGTTTGAGGGCTCAGCTTTAAAAGCATTAGAAAAGAGATTAGAGTTTGGGTCTCTTGGAGCACAGGTCACAAGTTGAACCTGAATCACAGGCAGCTACCAGCGCTCAGCCACTTCTAAACATTCACCACATCTTTTCGTCAGTAGGAGGCAGCGGGTCTGAGAAATACTCCTCAAGTTCAGAAGCAGGAGTAGTCATCAACACTTATAAGTACCTAAAGGGCAGATGTCAGGAGGATGGGGAGACATTTCTGTAGTGACCAGTGGCAGGACAAAGGGTAACGGACATGAGCTGGAACAGAAAAAGTTCCACTAGAACACAAGAAAAAAACCTTTCCTGTGAGAGTGAGTGAGCCCTGGCACTGGCTGTGCTTAGGGAGGTTGTGGAGTCTATGGAGATTTTAAAAACCCGCCTGGACATGTTCCTGTGTGACCTGATCTGGGATAACCTGCTTTAGCAGGGGGTTGGACTAGATGATCTCTAAAGGTACCTTCCAGCCCCTACAATTCTGTGTTTCTATGACTCCAGTCTTAGCTAGAGTCTCCTAGACTGCTCCTGAACTTTCTGTTTACAGGCATGTTTCAGACTTTGTCATAGTAAAGAAGTCCAGACAGTGTCATGACCAAAGTGACAGTATGCCAAGTCACATTCTGACCTGACGTCAGCTTTAAGTTGACGGTGGCAATACTCCTCTAGGCTGATACCATGCTGTTTGGCATGGGAGCTGAGCTCACCACACAAAGGTAGCTACCTCAGTCAGTGACTTCCCTGCCAGTCCAGCGAGAGCTCGGTTGTAGTACAACCCCAAGTGAGTTGCGACAATCGGAATCAATAGGAAACAGTATGTGAATCGCTGTTTAATGCGCTCCAGGGTGAGTCATCCCAATTCAAACCGGCTTTCCGAGCAGTACACTGTCAGTCAGCTCCTCGCACAGCTCGATGTGAGTCAGATCTCAGCACCGAGTACAATATGAAATGAGTCACCAACTAATACGGCACCATGTGACTCCGGTACCCAGTGCGAGTTGTCAGGGCTTCTGTGTGATATGAGTCACTTCATAGTACAGTAAAATGGGCTTTTTGGAGACCATTCATAATTAAGCACAACGCAGCCAAGCGCTCAGTAGGAGATGATGGGAGTGAACAGAGCAACCTGCTATGTGCACTGGTTTCACTGTTTGCATAGTAAAGACGTTTGTAAAATATTAGGATGAGTGATTTTTAAAATTTTGTTTATACTTTTCATTTTGAAGTGAGCTGCAGAAAAATAACCAAGGAGCAAATACTTTGTCTGACATTAAAACCAGCTAAAGCAAAGTCCCAACACAGGAGAAGCCTGAGGTTTGGCAGGGTTTTTTTTGATTTTGCTTCTGAGAAAGTTGATCAGCCGCTGTGAACTGACATACATCCACTGAGGCTGACTCCAGCTGTCACAGCTGACAGGGCAAGAGATGCCAACAGCCTGTGCTGTGCAGAGAAGGACTTGATACTGATTAAACTTAATTGTGGTTTGTAATGACCTGGTTTGTGAAGGGGCTCAGCATGGGACGAATTTACATCTATGCTCGCATTTGCACCGCTCCGCTGTCATAGCACCCTCATAAATAGCTGGAGGGAAGTGACAGGTTGCTTGTGGTGCCTTTTCTGTGCAACTGGTAAAAAAATTTCTGTCATGTCTTTCCTATACTACAGGAGAAGTGACAGTTGCATGTTAGAGTAATATTTTCAGTGAAGTCTCTTGTGATAAAATCCAAAGTAAGGAAATACTTTACAGAGGAAAAAAATGCTGAATAAAAAAAAAACCCCACACCCACAAAAATACCACGGAAACCCAAGTAACTGCGTTTCTTAACAAGAAAGTCAGATTTTACTCAGACTTCAGTGCAGGGTTTTTTTTTTCAAACAGTTGGCTGATCTGGTAGCCAGATGCGCAGCACTGAATACCAAGGAAAAAGGAGCAGAAGAGATCTAAGCCCTTGGAAGAAGAACTCAGTTACAGGTGACATGATTAAGGCACCACGACCTGTTACTGTGTGGGTGTGATACACTTTCAGCCATTCCTCTTGAAATGTAAAGCAATGCTTTAATCTGAGTAGGTGAAACAGGTAAAGGCACTCAGTTTCTGGACATTTTACATAAAAGCATCCCAGAATTATTATTATTTAAACTCATAGGAGAGTAGTACTTTCCTTTGCAATCTTATCCATTTGACAGCCTCGGGCGCGGCAGTGACATAAGAAACTGCTTTACTCCGCGCCAGTCTCCTCTCCGCTAATGTCTGTCTCGCATCCGTAACTCTCAACCGCCTCAGCTACCTCACCACAAGATGCTAAATCTGCAATAATGCCACAAAAACAACTTTCGAAGAGCTCTCGCTCTAACTCACGAAGCAGGCAACCCGATAACTATGCCTAAGGCATGTGCATATGTGTGGGTGAGTTCATTAACATATATTATAATTCTTCTCTATCTAAAATAGTACACTGCTTGATGCAGAAAGCCTGCATGTCAGATTTGTCAATGAAAAGGAAGAAGCACGA
Organism: Urocolius indicus; assembly: GCA_013401255.1. Classification (NCBI taxonomy): domain Eukaryota; kingdom Metazoa; phylum Chordata; class Aves; order Coliiformes; family Coliidae; genus Urocolius; species Urocolius indicus. The sequence continues at coordinate 35,074 of WBNH01005173.1, read as the reverse complement.
GCATCAAGCTTCCCGTTCATATTTCGGTTGACAATAAACCGCCACAGGTTCCAGTGGGAGGATGTTGCAGCCTCAAATATTTCTATATTACTGAAATACAGATTCAGAGACTTATTTGGAGCTTGACTCCAGCTGCAAGCCTCTAATGACATTAGCAGATAAGGACAGAATCACTTTCTTGCAACTCGCTGGTTGTCATCGTTGTGGGGTGGTCCAAAGAGACAGCAGCAAATGTAAGAGTTACATTACCTCACCTAAAGCTCACTGAAACCAATAGGCAATGTCATTGCTGTAATGGCCTTTGGATCAGGCCCAAAGTATTTACTGAAAAGAACTGGACTATGATGATCCACATCTGTGCACTCAGTCCAACTGCCTGTCAGCTAGTGTTAAAGCACAGGGCTTGGCAGGGTGGATACTTACTGTGAAAGCTTCATGCTGTGACCAGGCAGATCAGCCCTGAGGAGGAGTTAAAGCTTGCACACCTGCCTGATTGTAATATGTACAAGGAGGAAGCGCTATGTCCAAGCAGTTATGTTTAAGTATTACAAGTATTTGCGCTTCAAGGAGAAAATGTCATTGTGCTTTTAGCATAAGATGAGGATAAAAGTATAAAACCATTGTCTACGGTGCTATGTTTCGTGTATTCTTGTAGCTGTTTTTTTTTTGTTTGTTTGTTTGTTTAGTTTTTTTAAATTTGGGGGGGTTAATTTTGGGTTTGAGTTTTTTTGACATTTGTTACTTAGGCTTTAAGTAGTCCTCGTTTGGGAAGGCTATTTTCTTGGTCGCCCATCTTTCTGTTGAGAGCCTAGCAAATACTATAAATGTTACAACTAAGATGTATCTCATCTGACGTGCTTTTTAACTAGGGAGATAGTTTTCATTCCTGACTTTCATGCTTCTTTTTCTTTATAAGGTTACATACAGAATGACCTCATAATCTGAATGTCTCTCTCAAGGCGTACAGCAGTTTTTCCACCATTGACAAAACCAGCTTTTCAGATGCTTGCTTAAATCCCTGAACTTTTTTCTGTAATTACTTATTAACATTGAATCATATGAATGCATACTCTTTATACAAATCACAGATGCTATCTAGCTGGATGAGAAGCAAGAACATGTGCCATAATTTTTCCTCTGTTTTTGGTGCATTGTTTTTCAGGGACATTTTTATAAGGGACTACATTTGTTCTTATATAGAGAAGGACCTCTTGTCTCCCTGGGTGTTCCCGAATCTCTCCACTTAGGCAGAATCTCCATAGGTTCTCTACAGAGTCAAGTACTAAAGACTTGAGAATTGCCAAAGGGCAGGGACAGCTTAAATGCAGCTTATGGTCCAGGCCTAAACAGACCAAGCTACTCAGCTTAGGGAAGAAAGCAGAAAATAATTTAGTCCACCACCAACTAAAACATAACCATAAAACCCCAGAACATAACCAACACAAAACAACACAGAGTGGTACAACGATGAAGAGCACAACCAGCCCTTTAAGATCACATTCTCCCCACCCCTCCCCTTTTCCCAGGCTCAGAGTCCTGATCCTGCTGTCTTTATCTCCTCCCCTGCTGAACAGCTCAGGCGGGCAGGGAACGAGGGTTTCAGTCAGTCTTTTCCCGATGGCTCCTGCTGTTTATCTCTCCTCAAGGCAGACAGGCTTCTCACCCATCCTCCCTGTTCCACCAATGGTGTCCCTCACAAGTTGGGCAGCGCTGCACAGGCTGCTCCGACTTGTGTTCATCCCAAAGGCTGCAGCTCCTTTCTGCCTCTCATGTGGGTCTGGTCTGCGTCCCGCAGGCTCTCCAGCATAGTCTGTGCCATGGCCACCTCCTCACACAGTCTCTTGCCCGTCCGAGTGCACTCACCTGGAGTTGCTGGTGGCTCTCAGCCCTGCCATTGCCCTGCATGGGTGGCAGGGGTACAGCCTGCATTCTCACCATGGGCTGCAGAGGGGTCTCTGGTCTGTCGCCCCTCCTTCCTTCCTCCTTCTCTGACTGTAGAGTCTGCATGGTCACCTCCATCCTGTACTATTCTTCCACCTCCTCCCAAGCACTTCAAATTCCCATCCTTAATTAGTGATGGCAGAGGCACCAGATTGGCCCAGCCGGGCCAGAGGTGGGTCTGAACCCAAGAGCTAGGGGAAAGTCCGATAACTCTTTACCGGGTCTTCACTGCAACCCCCTCCCCCTGTTACCAAGCAAAAGTGGCTCCTTGCTAAACCATGACAAGGTTGCAGGTAGTCAGGGGAGTAGTGTAAGTAGTCAGTCATTTGTAAATAGAAGAAACTTCCCATAGATGCAGAACAGTCTTTTGTTCACAGCATAAGTAGTTAGGAGATGTTTCATATGTAGCACAAGATAATCCCTAGAGATGGACCATGCATGTGCTGGTCCCAAGGAGGATGGGTCATCCAGATGCAAGAACTACACAGTAAAGCATGATTCCAATACAACCACTACAATGACCTCTGCAACAGAAACTCCTGTTACTATCTGGACACTGACTGACTGTCCTGGTCAAGGATTTGATTCTTCACAGTGACTTGATATTAGCAAAATCAGATCCCACCAACTACCTAAGAACCAGCAGAAAAGCACGTTTTAGTCCTCCCCTACCCATGTGAACCAGAAAGTCATACTTTTCTATTAAATTATGGCTACCCAAGCACTTACCAAGCAGACATATGTGCCTTCGATAGTGCTGTCTTTATTTGGGCAGTCAAATTGGACATAGACACATTTCTTTAGAGGTCCTTTCCAGCTGCTGCCATTCTGTGATTCATGTTATATCATCAATCAGCTAAAACTGTGCTTGGGCTGGGGTTAAACCATGCTGGAGACAGCAGAAGTTGTAGTCCTTCGGTTAAAGGTATCTCACCTCATTCCTTTAGTAGTCTAAAAATACTTTTGGATTCTTTCGAAAGCATATACAAGGTAACAGTCCAGTTTCTAAACTTCCCTATATTTTCTTCTCCAACCCATTTTCAAACAAGGCACACAGGCGCTCCAGATGGCAGAGACGGGGAGGGCAGACGGCATCCAGCACAGAGGGCTCTCACAGTTTGTTACTTCTCATAGCACCTTCTGAGACGTCTGGAAATCTGAGAAGATAAAGGAAGCACAGGGTGTCTAGAGCAGTGAAATTTCCATTTTGGTGTGAGGGAGATAACCTAGAGAAAGAAAAGCAATTTTTGATTGGCTTATTCTTCCTCAGTGAGGCAAATTTTTAGGTATGGATAGCTCTTGTAGTACAACCACCCAGTAGGGGAGTCTAAGGCATTAGGAAATGAAACAGGAGATCAGAGAGTTATCTGAGGTTTTTGAAATACAGATGTGTTAGGGGATAAACCTGTCACAAACTAGGTTGACTAATCCTTCCACTGGAGTCAGAGAGAAATTATCCTCTTGCATTTTCCTCTCTTGCCTTAAAAATTCAGCATAACCTTGCCCCAATCCTGAAGAGGGAAAGCACTAGAATCAGTTTGACTACTCAAGTGACTTTAAAAAAAAAATCCAACAAAAATGGAGCAGTAATTTGAAGTTGAACCTGTGAGATGTTGGTTTTCCTGAACTTGAAAGGACTCCAATGACAATACAACAGAATCTTGTAGGTCTGATTCTTTAATTACTTAAGGAGATATATCTAAAAAAATCTAAACATACTTAAACACCCTTTGAAAAAAATAGGAACATCCATCTCTAAAGTCAAACCAGTAAGATTTCTCTCAAAGAATAAATAAAAAGTATTAAAATCAGAGCAGAAATAGAGAGCAATAGTTTATCTGCACCGATACTCATTCACCCTCTACATTCTGTTAGTAAGATGGAAAAAGTCACTTTCAATGATAAGATAAATCTCTCCGTAACCATGTGAATGTGAATGCATTCAGGAAGCAGAAGGAGGATGTTTTTAAACAAAACAATTTGAAATTTTGAAGAAAGGCACTTTTTTCTGCTTAGCACCACCTGATGTTTAGTCCAATCCAAGATATGAAGTGACTTTTCTCTGCAGCATAAATAAAAGTACCAGATCAGATACTCAGCCAGTGTAAGTCCCCTTGTCTTCAATGGCCATAGCAAAGTGATGTAGCTCTTCATCAGTTGAAAACTTGACACACACACCACACGTAAGCAGCATTGACACTTCAAACTTGAATGTATAAAAACTAGGATGGAATTTTCTGTCATCACGATGAGATCTTGACGTTCCAATGAGAACATCCTCTTTGTTGATGAACATACTTCGATTGTCCAGGGAAATGAAACAGAAAATACTTGACGCGGTCCCATAGAAAATCCATTTAAAACCAGACAGTAATTGTACACCACGCAAACCGAGAACCTTAGAAAGGACCCTTCCATCTTGTTTTTATTTCAGAGTGTCAGCTGACCAAATAAGTGACTGTCCCGGGAGGCCAGTGTGACAACAAATCTGTATTTAATGACTTCCATTTTCAAAGTGTACACCTGGTAAAAAGGAACAGAACATTTTGGCTGAAGGAAGAACATTTGCACTGGTGTTTACAGAAAATGCACCCACTTTTTTTTTTTTTTCCTTGTAACTGCATTATAAAATTTCTCTACAGGGAAAAATTTGTCCAGTTCAATGCAGTTTCTTTCCCACTTCAATACTTTATTGACTAGAACACAGCCTCCTGTCAGATTGGAGTGATCTACCTGACAGCAGCAGGTGTAGGCAGATGGCTGATTTTCACCCGATTTTCCCTCGGGAATGCACCCTTTTGTTGTGCAGCCAAAAAACAGCTCTGAACCATCCACCACCCTTGACTGCACTTACTTTCATACATACTTCAGCTTTCCAGGCTCAAGCTCCAAAGTCTTCTAATTGCTACAATTGTTTTCCCTTCCTGGTTCTAGATATGCATTTTTCAGCAACGTCATACTAGTAGTTGAAGAATACAGATATCAATATTTAAGCATCACAGTCAGGTTGTGGGAACAAGTTTAGGCCAACTCTTATGAAATGCAGTAGCTGGAAGGGGACCAATACCCATGTGCCTCTTATCCTGCTTTCCCACTCCAGCACTTGTGGGTCTACTGAATGTATTCTCAACTAGGATATGGAAAGAAAAGTGTTTAGCTCAACCTAAGTATCAACCTATGTCATTTCTTTTAATAACTTTAAGGTAAGCCATTAGATCAAAGTGCTGTTGATGATTCAGTTTTTTCACTATTAAAGCAACCTGATCACCCACAATATCAGCCTAGAAAATAAGGAAAGCCCTCTTGCAAAATTAGCTGTCACACTTTCACTGGTTTTGGTTGATGCTCTTTGGCCTAATACTATGGGTTAATAGACTTGAAGAGGTCACCAATCACTGGTATCATGTACTCAAGCAGTAAAAGCCACAGGCAAATAATTCTTTCAACTAATACACACTCTCATCATTGATGTGAAGAACACAGGCACTAGATTTTCTAATTGGCCCAGTCAGACCATCTGATGTCCCACATTAACAGCCATAACATTATATGAAGACCTTTTTACTGGGAGGTCTAAAAACAAAATAATCTCCCTTTTGCCCTGAGCACCTAGAGTCTGAAGGCAAAAAAATAACTACCTTCATTCTCACAAATCTGTAAGTTAGTCAAGCAATTGTTTAAATTGTTGCTAACATGGGTTGTAAAGAAGCAAGGAGTTTTGTATATCCCTACAAATACTCTTTGCTAGAATTGTTGATAAATGCATTGTCCATTCCTGCACACTGCACAACCTGAAGCAGTGATTCAAGCAGCTGTCTGGAAAGGCTCATTACACAGCTATGGCAGCTGCAGCAAGAAGCAGCAAAGTGTGATGGAGAACTTTGATGACCCATAAGTGAAATTCTGGATATACCAGAGGCAACAGAAAGATAAGTACATACATAACCCCTAAGGTTTTTCTGTTTGTGTCCCATCAGTGGCTCTGTCATTAGTTCACTGCATGATCTCAAACAGCTTGCTTCCTCTTTGACTTTTTGCCCCATACACCGCTTATTTCCATACTTCCCTGTGTGCAGTCACACTCAGATAGTCTTAAATACTCTTTAAAGATACTTTTCTTTGAAAACGAATCCTTAGATGACTTGCACGAACTCAGTGCCTTTGCCTCTATTCCAGCCAAGAAGCAGTTTATGGGAGAGCAAAAACAGCATGGTAAACCTCTGGTAAACTGATGGTAAACTTCTTGTATCACCACACGCAGCTGCAAAATTGCAGGATTTCTGTTTCCCTGATTTACATTTGTGGTGGTTTTTTGAATTCATTTTCTTAAAAAAGCAAAAAAATCTAGTCTACGTATATTTATATGAAATTGTGACATATCATTTAGGCAGAGCCCATGTCTGACTATGTGTTCAGGCCTCATATCTGACATGATATATCAGTATATATCAAGGGACATATCAGTACAATCATGACTGGGATATACATTTGCAACAATTTGTGCTACAAACACAAACCTTTTGACTTTATTTTGTGATCCTGGTTAGAGAAGAACCTCAAAAACCTGGACTCTTTTGCTTTAGAACTAGAGCTGCATTGAAAAAAAAAAAAAAAAAGCAGGGAAGAATGAAGTTAGAAAAATAATGTTGGGATGGATCACTTCCTGCTTCATCTGTGAACCTGGACCAGCCTGATTAGCTTCTGTCTTACAGGTCTTAATACTGCCTGTGCCAAAAGAATTTCTACAACTTTGTAATAGCCTGCACCACCACTCAGCTCTCTACTATGCTATCCTATACAATTGAGCCTAGATTTAATTTAGCCTAAGAGAGAGCATCATAATGTTTTACTGAGCAGAAGGATCAATATGCTTCTCAATTTCCCTTTCTAGATTAACAACTCAAACTTCTAAACTTTTTCCACTTAAATCATGCTTTCCAAACATTGTTAGATGTTTAAATAGATGCTGGATCTTTCTTGGAATATGATAGTCATAGTGCTTGCACAGAGGAGTAAATCTTGTACCTTTCCACAGGATTCCTGCTAATACACCACAGAATGGCAATTACTTCATGATCCGCTCCAAACCTTTATTGAATGTACAATGTGACTGTCAACTGCCACAGGATATACATCCATGATAATTACTAAACTGTAATTCAAAAGCTTGGACAGCTGTAAGCCAACAGCTAGATCCCAGTCCTTTCTTATTTCCCATTACTCTAACACAGCTCTGCTATCTTGAAAGCATGCTTTATCAGCCAAAAATATCTTTTCCACGTAAACTACTAAAACCTACTTGTTTATTCAGTGAGAAAGTTGATATACATCCACTAAATAAAAATGAAAATGCATCATTTAATCTGAAAGAAATGAATTGTTGTGTTGCTCAATCCTCCATCTTCTATAAACTGTGTGAGAAGTCATACATTCTTGAAAAACTATAGCAACACAACACTTCTAAGTAAGGTGCATGATTCAGAAGTGAAGCACAGAATGCTGCTGGGCAGTTTTTGCTGTACAGCTATTTACATACCCTTCCCTTTAATGAAAGTTGTCAAAGAACAATTCTGAAGAAGGGCCTGAAACTGTAACAGTGGATCCAGAGAGATCTCTTGAATTAATCACAGAATCTTAAGCATTAGAAGGGACCTCAAAAGATCATCTAGTCCACCCCCCTGCCAGAGCATGACAACCTAGAGTAGGTCACGCAGGAACTCATCCAGGTGGGGCTTGAATGTCTCCAGAGAAGGAGACTCAATAACTCATCTCAGCAGCCTGTGCCAGTGCTCCCTCACCCTCACAGGGAAGAACTTTTTTCCTTTTGTTTCTTTGCAACCTCTTATGTTCCAGCTTATACCCATTGCCCCTTGCCCTATCACTGGATGTCATTGAGAAGAGCCTGGCTCCATCCTTCTGATATTCACCCTCTTCATATTTGTAAACATTAATGAAGTCATCCATCCGTCTCCTCCAAGCTGAAGAATTAAGCCACAGTGAGATGAGGTGAGGAGGAAGAGTGTGTTCTTCCTACTTACACCATCCTTTGCCTTTCTTGTTAGGAAAAAAAAAGCAATCAGGAACCAGCTTTTCTACTCAGACCACTGTCAGTTCAACTGTAATATGGATTAGAGATAATCATACGTGAAATGTCCGGAGAAAACATCTCAAAAGTAAGAGTGTATGGGTTAGGCTATATAAAACACATATCTGAATCCAAGTTACACTTTTCTAATCAATAAGTCACTTACTGTCCAAAGCAGCATGAATTCTTGTTATAGTATCATTCCAGTAAAGCTTTATATGCTAACATTTTCTAATTGAACTATGAAGATGCTCTAGTTAAAAAAAGCACAGGTATCTATAGAGGAAGTCAATACTTAGGGCTTCATTCTGTTCCTGTGAAAGTGCAACTCTGAAGGAAGGAAATCTGAATCTACAAATATATCCTACATTTTACATTTATTCTTCCACGTTTTGAGACAAGAAAGGTTGAGAGGTTCTTGGTAGCTAGTTTCTTTTTCTGACTTTCTATTTCTGGGCACCGAGGCATTGCTTGTCAGATTAGGTCTATAGAGTTACAAAATGGGTTATCATTTTCTATCTGTGGTGTTGTTACATTTTATTCCTCCTGCAAAACAGGTGCATCTTCTGCTCAGCATGTCGTGCTTTTTTCTCTTGGGAGAGTGGGTGGTTCTCATAAAAACAAAAACTACTAAGCTCTATAAGAGAGAAACAAATTCAGCATTAAAAAAATCCAGCAAAAGATGTAACGCTGCACTCTGCTAAAGTCCTTGCTTCTCCTGACGCTTCTGTTGGGTCCGTGACACTGTCTGTGCACCTCCCCCTGCCTCAAGTCAAAATAGTATTTCTTAAATCTGGCTGAACATTTTAGAAAAGAAGGCAACTGTTAACCTTCTGGTATTCAGCACTGAATACAAGACTTGAAATGTAATCTATTATCAATTTTTTAAAAAAGAATGCATCAGCTAGTTTTAATTCCCTGACAATTGTCTCAGCCTCAAGGTTCAGCAAACTGAAAAAAACCCTACACACAAAAGGGATCTAATGACACAAGAGGATGATCAGTTATGTATCCAAAAATCAAATACAATCAAAATGAAGACAGACATATTAATCTTTGTACAAGCTGGCAATTCATCTATAAAGGACATCTATCAGATACAGCACAACTCTTAGCATAATAGGGAGAGTATTATTAAGTGCTGTAGAGCAAGTTTGAAGGGCAAAGACAGGTCAGACAGGAATGGGGACTTCAAGCGGACTTGCCTTTTCATTAACACCACTTCTCTGTGCAGTCTGCAGAATTCAGGCTCCAAAAAGGTTTCCTAGAACAGTGGAAAAACCACAGCCACCAAAAATTGTTTCATGCCATCTTCAGTTGGGGGAGGTGACCAAAAACCTGCATGTTAGGTATTAACACCCAGTCGTGTTTTCTCCATCAGTAATTCCTCATCTCCACAGAAGCACTTGATTTGTTCTTGTGAGAAAAACTTTTTTTTTAAAAACTGTGGCAGTCAGGCCTAGAGTGGACAGGTAAGCTTTGGTCCTTTCCCTTTGCTACAGGGTAACTTGCAGGTTTGAGCCATCCTCAGTACTCACCAAAGGCTGGATTTTCAGGAGAGCTCAGATGTCTCACTGAGCCTGTGCATTGGCTAATGAAGAGAAAAAGAAAAGAAAGAGAGAAAAAACGAAAAAGAGCCTCTAACTACCTCTATTCTGTACCTTTTTTTTTTTTTAGGGCTGGCCTTGAAGTCAAAGCCTCAGGAAACCCTTTTCAACTCCTAAGCTTATAAACCACTGCGCTAAGAGCTGCAGCTCTCTGAGACCCCCTACTTCCACCTTTTGCTCTCTGCATCACCACTTTGTATTCCCACCCATGTGCAGAAATCATTAGCCCTCTGCCTCCCATCACAGCACTCAAATTAAACGAGTGACTCGTCCAAAGGATTCGGCACCAAAGAGGTTCTGCGGGGAAACAAAAAAAAAATTTATTTACCAAATCAGGCATTTTGTTTCCTTTGGAGCTGTGGCCTTCGGCACTTCTTGGTAAGGCTTTTAAGGCAAATAAAAGGAAAAAGAGTGAGAAAGAGGTTGCTTACTTCCCCCTCTTCTTGCTGTCTTGCAGCCCATGGGATCAGAGCGGATGGAGATACGCAAACAGCAGATGTCTGCCACCCAGGAGACCCCAGGCACGGCGCAGGCGCAGCTCGCTGCAGCGAATCGGGGTTCCAACGCCTGCTGCTTCTGTTGGTGCTGTTGTTGTAGCTGCTCATGGTAACTCCTCTTATTCAATCCTCTGGGGAACAGAATAGCAGTGGTGGGAGGCAATAGCCAGTGTAGAGGACAATGTAAGCCAAAGCAACCACCTGGGTAATTCTGCAGCTCTGGGACTGAGATGACCATGCCATAGTGCTGGGTGCAGCCTGCTATTCCATTTACCCTTTTTCTTCTTGCCATTGAAACAATGGATTTATATATATATATATATATATATATGTATTGTATCTCTATTGTAATTTTGCTGTCAATACTGTGTAATGGAAGGTCTGTTTCATGGAGGACTGGTTCTCCTCAGGATTCACTGGCGATTTCACTAAAAGCAATATCAGAATATATGGCAGCTTTAGGTTAAAGACTGAGATTTAACAAGCAGCACAGACTGCGTTAAGTGGAGTTAGGAAGTGGATAAGTTTGTAGGTCTGCCAATTAATAATCATATGCCCAGCACTGTTCTTTTGTTTTGAAGGTAACTGGATCTGTTGTCATTAAGTAGTGATGCCAGCTCATGGCACCTTCAACTCATATGAAGTTAATCCTTAGGATCAGAGACTTTAAACATTGTGGGTATTTGCTGAAGATTAACATAATTCAGAAGAACTCCTGTTACAAGGTGTTAAGGAGGAAAATTTCTGGGAAGCAAAGCAAAAGAGGAAAAGGAGTCACTCAATTCCTTAAACTAATTTTGTGTTCACCATCTCTTCCAGATCCAAGTGGTTTAATTCAAAACTGAGGTAAAACTTCACATACCCAAATGTCCAGTGTCTGTTTGGGGCCAAGTGTTACATAATAAGCGAGACTAGAACTTGCACTGAAATAAAGGAAAAAATTATTCAGCTGCCATAGGAGTTCAACCAAAACACTGACAGCGAGCTGAGGGCTTTTTATAAAGGCACTACCCACCACTTAAACACTTCAGAGCATGCAAATCTAGCACTGAGGTGAAGGGAAGAAGTCATAAGTAAGTTTACAGCCCAGGCTAGGAATCTATTCCACCATTATTTCTTTCCAAAAGCAGCTAGTAGCAAATGCTTTGGAGAACACCATTAGAAGGCAAAGGAGGAGCAAGGTATCATTGCTTTGCTGTTGGTACTCAGTTCACCAGAAGCTGAGATACCCAATTCTGCCCTCTCTTATGCAAATGGAGTATTTTGTAAGAACAAAAGGCTGCTTGAAGTTTTTTTCTGCAAGAAGCAAAGTACTCTGGCTCTGATCCTACCAAGCTTTTCAGCAGGTGCTTACAGATAAACTAAGGTAGAGTTGAGAGAGATATTAACTCCCCTGCCTGGTTTGGGATCAGCTTGCTGCCTTGCAGAATAGCATCTATGTTACAGCATCACCATACAAATTCCATTGTCCACTGATCAGTTCCAGTCTGATCAGTTGCCCAGTGCAATTGCAAGTGGCTTGATCTAGAACTGCACGTTACACACACACATCTTGCCATAAAAGAAGAAAATAAGGCACAATTCCCTACTAAATCAGACTATACAAAATTTGCATTTTATTTTAAAAATTGTTGATAAAGTGCGCTTTTTTTTGCCATTTTTTTTTCTGATACTTTCCAGGATGCTTATTTTTTGTGCGCCACACTATTCAAAGAAAGCAATTTACTCAACAGGCTGTGTGAAAGTATCCAAATTCCATGATGCCTAAAGTTCCTATCTGCATATCAGAATCATCTGGGAAACCAGTGCAGGCTTGAAAACAGAGCAGCTTAAGCTTGTTTTAGGGTTTTTTTGAGAGCAATTGTTTTCTAGTAGCAAGAAATGCAAAACAAACTGTAATTAAGCTCTTTATGTTCCCTATTCATAGAGCCTTTCCTCAAAATAGCTTGACTACTTTGAACAGAAAAATTATGAATAGGGATAAAAATAACAGTCTACATGAGTCATGCAGCTGAGTTGCTGAACATCCAATATTCAGCTTACTCTTAATAGTAGATTTAGGACGATGAAATGGTGAAATGAGTCTCTCAGCTGGATGCTCAGAGGCCTTGTTCACTCCCACAGCCAAAACTCAAGCCTCCAGCCTGTTACTTTTCCAAGTCCTCAGAAAATGCAGTATTGTACTAGTCCCTTTTCTTTGTTCACCTGTATATTTCTAGGCAAAGAGCATGCCTGAAAGTAATCTTCTGAGGCATGGCATGTTCTCTTAAGGCAGCTTTTGTTATTTCTCTTGTCTTTTTCCCTTCTTGTATGTTATCCTATGAAGACCGTAATCCTCTGTTGGATCTGTCGTTTCCCAATTCAAAGATAATTCTGACAAGCAATCATTTCTTGTCTGCAAGGAATATGAAATATATCATTTTTCATATTGTAAAAAAAACAAACAAACAAACAAAATCCCAGAATCACAGGTAAAAAGGGTAGTAAAGCATTAGAGACCTAAACACCCCAAAGGAAGAGAGATCTAACTTTAACTACTTTTTTTTTTTTGTCTTGAAAAGGTGAATAGAAGGAGTTAATCTGTTTGAATGCATGGCTCAGGTGCTGCAGGAAACAAAAAAAAAGTGTTTGCTCTCCAATTAGCAATAGGAAAGCTTCCCTAGCTCTTCAATGCATAGACTGCCTTGGCAAAGAGAAGAGCAGGTCCCTGCAGGTTATGGACTAAGGCTACAGAATGCAAGAGACAACGAGTAAATAGTAAGGCTGCAAATACGACAAAGCCATGAGTTTAGAAGGCAGAAAGGACAGAAAAATTAACTGCTTTAACAAAAAGCCTTACTAGAGATATGTTAGATTCTTAAGGATTAAAGCAACAAAACAGTTATGGCACTAGCATAAAAAAAAGAGATACAAATGAAGATATTAAGTTTGATATTTTCCTAGAAGTTATAGCAGATGTATTGCCTCATTCCAACCAGAGGACTTGTCTCACATAAATCACAGGTGATATTTCACCATGACCTTTTCTTCTTGGCAAATTTTAAGCAGCTTTACAGATTATATGGATGTATGTGCGTGTGAGCGTGCACGTGCATTTCTCACTGAGCTATGTCAGCCTATGAACTGGAACATTGCCCTCATTCCCTAAGAAGAAATATGTACATTCTTAAATCCAGTCTCAAACAAAAAAGAATCATCTGCGACTAAAAAGGGAATTTTTTAAAAGTATAGTTATTTAAACTAACTTTTGATGAAAGCAGTAGGAGCTGACAGCTACCCTTCCATAGGATGTGAAAAACTCTCTCGGTTATCATTACTGATTACAGCAAACTTTTTTTTGTAATGCCATAAACAAGCTAATACTCATTTCCAGTCAGACATTCAAAATTGTATTCAGCAATTATATACCTGCTTTGTGTTACAGGCCTCACATTTTCAAGCATATACTAGCAATTTAGAGTTGCAATCGATTACCATACAATCTAGGTCCACCTACATCTGAACTCTGAAAGACAGTTACGCTTCCAACAACACTTACAGAAGTGTCTAGCTTGCTTAGAACTTGTGCTCCTTGTTCTGAAGTCTCGCTTTCTTGTAACATGGTATCACCATTCTAAACCACAGTGTTGGCCTTCATCCTGCCCTATGCACATATAAAAGAGTCAAAGAGGAGGGAAAAACAAACAAACCAAACCAAACACCAGAAGAACCAAACATGAAACCTAATTCACACAAAACCAGTGTGTCTAGTTGAACTTAAGTAAAAGCACTTCATCAGTCACACACGGTATAGTAAGCATTAATGGAAAACAGACTTGGTACACGATACAGGATACTTGTGTATACACATATATCCATAAGGAATTGGACTCTATGATCCTTATGGGTCCTTTCCAACTTGGGATATTCTTCCAATCTATGGTCACAGAATCACAGAATCTTAAGGGCTGGAAGGGACCTCGAAAGACCATCTAGTCCAACCTCCCTGCCTCCCTACCAGAGCAGGACCACCTAGAGTAGATCACACAGGAACTTGTCCAGGTACCTGGCCGGTGGCCATGCTGGGCTCAGTTTAACAGTCCCATTTGGCAGTTGTGTTGGGTTTATGTGGAGCTGCTTCTGGTAACGGGGGAGCAGCTGTAATGGTGGCTCCTGTAAGAAGTTGTTCAACTTTTCCTGGCTCTTGGAGGAGTTTGTGAGTAGGTGCAGCCCTTGGGAAGGACTCATGCCAGAGGTTCGTTAAGGATCATATCTCACAGGAGGGTCACCGCATTGGAGCAGGGGAAGAATGTAAGAATTCTCCTCCTCTGAGATGGAAGAAGTAGCAAAGATCATCTGTGAGTCCTTACAACAGAAAGTCCGTGAGATACAATACTGAACAGCATTCAGATACATTAGAGTTTGCCAGGTTCTTAGAACTGTGAAATTAATGTCAGAGGATAAATATGGGCTCCTGTACTTCTTTCTTTTTAATATCAGAGGAAAAGCATCTGGTGTCCAGCCTTTTACTCTGAAAGTTGACTGTAATTTTGTTTGCTACCTTGCAGTCTTACCGTCAGAAATCAAGATGAGGAGAGAGCAAGAAGAACATCTCATGAACTCCAAGCAGAGGGCATTCCAAACTGTGAGGAGAGGTATGGTGTTTACCAAGTGTTCCAACAAGCTAAAATTAAATAAAAACTAAGCAAACCGTGCTGGTTACAGTGAATTACCTGAAGTATGTAAATAACTATTATTATCTGTCATTTATGCTGAATTTGAAGTCATCTGTCTCTTACTTCCTAAGGAACAAAAGGCCTGACCTAATATCTTTTACATTATTTATATGCAACCTGTAACCACATCCCCACTTTCATAACACGGCAAATCAAAAACAACGTTGTAAACAGTCTCCTTTTTTCCTGAAGTAATTTCTATATACATCCTGTTCCCACTCAGCAACTATATAACAAAGATAACTGGCTTAATAAAGATAACAGAGAAGCTCAGATCCTCCCATGAATCAGGCAACTGTCTCTTCAGAATTGTTCAAGCAGGCAGAAGCACCTGTAAAACTGTAATAGGCAAGGAGGACCACTTTTATGGTGTTGGAATCATTGCTTCTTTCTATGTATTGTCATTAATTTTTTTAACAATGATTCAACAGGGACTACTGGGTATAGAAAAGGATGCTTAGCTGTTGCAGGGAGACTTCTTTGTTGCAATTACTTTGAGCAGTAAACTACAATTTCTGCATCAAAGTGCTGGCAATCATCTGCATCTAAGCTTTTGACAATTATGCTTTCAAAAAGCATCTTACAAATATGTGTACTGGAGTTTGCACTTGGGTAGTTCCCATGAGGAATTAAGAGTCCCATGAACCCTGTGACTTTGTTTCATCATGATGGCAGATGCCTCCTGCCAGCTGTGAACAGCTTGAGTAACAATCACTCATTTCTCTCTTCTTGTACTCTCCTTCCTCCTCAAGCCCTGCTCCTACTCTTGAAGAAGTAAATGCCTGGGCTCAATCATTTGACAAGTTGATGCTTACTCCAGCTGGCAGAAATGCTTTTCGTGAATTTCTACGAACAGAATTCAGCGAGGAGAACATGCTCTTCTGGATGGCTTGTGAGGAACTCAAACAAGAATCCAACAAAAGTGTCATTGAAGAAAAAGCAAGACTAATTTATGAAGATTATATTTCTATCCTTTCTCCAAAAGAGGTATATTATTTTCCCCACTATATTCTTTGATGCTGCTTTGCACATTTAGTTCAAACGTGTTTAAAGCTACAACAATACCAAAGGAGAACTTTCCCCCCTCCCCACAGTCCACTGCCATCAAGCAGAGATTTAAGGGAAAATGGCAGCCTCATTGTTGAGGTACGATGGACAAAACTATATACACTGACTGTAAGAAAGCTCTTCCTATGCTACGCTGGCAAATCGATTTCTTTTTTATTTCCAGTAGGAAAGGGCTGTGCGCTTCTCTCCTAAAGCACAGTAGCCACAAGTGTTATTTGCAAAGCACAAATTGCTCAAAGAGCAGCTGATAAAATACAGCACGAACAAGTGCACCGACTTCCTGAAAATTTTCAAAACGACTTGTCGCTTTGCTAGCAGCAAAGTGACGAGTTTCAAAGGCATCTCAGTTGAGTATCATCCTGCCAAGTAGTCTGGAATTTTAAACATCTCAGTATCTTTGCAAAACTCAAACTTAATTGTTTGTGGTGCAAGCTATTGTGGTTGTTTTAGCCGTGGCTGTGTGCCAGATGCCCACCAAGTCATTCTATCACCCCCTCCTCCTAAACTGGACAAGGGAGAGAGAAATATAATGAGAGGTTCATGAATTAAGGACAAGGAGATCACTCAGCAATTGTCACAGGCAAAACAGACTCACCTTGGGGAAAAATGGTTTGATTTATTAATGAACCATCAGAAGAGAGCAGGGAAATGAAAAATAAAACATGAATCTTTAGGTACCTCCCCCCACCTCTCCTTCTTCGCTGGACTCTCCTTCCCCTCTAGTGGCACAGGGGAATGGGGATTATGAGTCAGTTCATTACAGACAGACTTTGCTACTGCTTCTTTTCAGGGGGAGGCTTCCTCACACTTCCCACTGCTACACTGTGGGGTCCCTCCCCATGGAAGACAGTCCCTCACGAACTTCTCCAGCGTGGGTCCTTCCCATGGGCCACAGTTCATTACGAACTGCTCCAGCGTGGGGCCTCCCATGGGGGCAGCTCCTCACACTCTGGCCCAACGTGGGTCATCCATGGGGAGAACAGTCCTTCAGGTACTGACTGCTCCACGCTGAGTAGCTCACAGGGTCACAAGTCCTGACAGCAAACCTGCTCTGGCATGGGCTCCTCTCTCCCTACAGACTCCCAGGTCCTGACAGGAACTTGCTCCAGGGTGAGATTCCCATGGAGTCTCAGCCTCCCTCAGGTAGCCACCCACTCTGGCATGGGGTCGTCCATGGGCTGTGAGTGGATCTCTGCTCCCCAGTGGCCTCCATGGGCTGCAGGGGCACAGCTGCCTCACCGTGGTTCTCACCGCAGGTCACAGGAGTGTCTTTCTTCCAGGGCCTAAGCAGCCTATTCTCCCTCCTTCTCCACTGACCTTGATGGCTGTGGAGATGTTTTCACATTCTCACTCCCTGTTGCTGCTGCTGTTTAGCACAACAGCTTCTCCTTCTCCAAAATGTTATTCGCAGAGGCGCTACCTCAGTCACTTAATTGGCCAGGCCTGGGTCAGCTGTGCGGTCCATCTTAGAACTGACTGGCCCTAGCCCTGTCAGCTACAAGGGAAGCTTCTGGCAGATCTTTGTTTAAAAAAGCCACCTCTGTAGCTGCTCCCCTACCAAAACCTGGCCCAGGCAAAACCACCGCAGTTACACTTATGTACTTACAAAAATGCTGTTTAAATCTAGTCAGTCTATTCCAATAACACTAATATCTTTCTACAGGCACTAGAGCCATGCAGAAAAAAAATATTGGCAACATTAATTGTATGCTGTATGGAATCATTATAGCTATACCTGTGGTTTGCATCAATTCACTCTGCGTTTTTAACAGGAATTTGATTAAGCAACAGCTTCCCAGGTCACAGTTTCCGTCTGCGTCATACCGCTTACTCCAAATTCAGTCTCTTTACAGCAGCACTAACTCCCAAGGAAACCAACTGTCACAAAAAATTACCAATCCTCTCTACTACAGAGCAGGAAGTCTGGAAATAGTCCACCAGTCTCTGAGGTTTCAGTAGTAATGGGATTGCAGGCAGCCTTGTTCCAAAGTAAGGTCACTTAAACAAGAAAATTTCTCTATTCATGCTCAAGATATTGCTACGTCCAGATTTCACCACTCATTTTTTCTGCCCAAGTATGTTCTGCAGTTCTTACACTCTTGAGGGACATCAGCTGAAATAGTTTTTAAAAGACTGCTTTTTCAACTAATAAAGAAACTCTTAAGCCCACACGTACTATTCACCACTATTACTTACATGACTTTCTATTTTAACATGCAGGTCAGCCTGGACTCCAGGGTAAGAGAAGTTATTAACCGAAACATGCTGGAACCTTCGCAACACACCTTCGATGACGCACAGCTTCAAATTTATACCTTAATGCACAGAGACTCCTACCCACGGTTTATGAACTCTGCTATTTATAAGGACTTGCTTCGGTCCTTATCTGAAAAATCCATTGAAGCATAGGATTTTGTTTTTCTTAAATGTATTTATTTTAAAACAAATGGAACTCTGGGCTACGTCAATCCACAGGGAATTTAGAATTAACCAGATATTTACCTGACAATAACTCAGGCAAGTTTTACTACAGACTGAATGGTTTCAAACCTGCACAAGGCTCTGACAAAATCAACCAACTGCAGTTTCTGATCAAATTCAGTGTTACTTTGCAAAAAAAGAAAGAAGAGAGTGTTGTTCAAAAAAGGCAGTATTTTTTTCAAATGCAGCATGCAACTCAGATGCAAATCTGCTACAATGTATGCCTGAGGTACAAATGCCAACTGAGCAGGGAACTAAATTTGAGTTTTAAGTGGAGTGTTACCATTTTCTTGAAAACCAAGCCAGTTGCCCCCATCCACACACTGTGACCAAAGCAAATGGTACTGTCAATGTAGACACAGATTCACGTATCAGACCTGGCACAGACGCACTCCACTTGTCTTGAGTGTATTTTAAATGTGTGTTCAGTTTGCTAATGGAAATGAGTACAGCAGTCTCAAGTTTATGAAAGTTAATGGCTGAAATAATGCTGCCTATAAAAAAAAAAATCTTTTGCTGAAAAATTGTTATTTTACTACTAGAGTCTGCTGAAAGCATTTTTAAGTTCATATTGTTGATGTTTATAAACTTATTTACTTCAGAGGAAGAAGAGTCCGGGCATTTAAATTCCAAAATAAAGCACAAGAATTCTCACATATTCCTCTCTTCTCTTGCTACATAAATGTAAAAGCCCTTCATTTCCCACTCCTGAGAGGATGGTAGTATTAACCATCGTGGTTTTGTACATATTTAACTCTGCTGTTAACCCGAGACATGTTGCAAGGTTTCTGTTACAGATACGCACACATTTAATTGACAAAAGGAGGAAGATGGAACTTTTCTGTTCCAATACAGCACTATTTCAGACTGTCCAAAAGAAAAGCAACAGCTTTATCCACTAATAAACCACATTCATTTTCAGTAGCTTCAAAGCATTACATTTCATTCCTGGTCATATCTCAAAACCAGCAACCACAAGAAGTACTAGGAAGAAAGTAAGCCAATTCTGCATAATCTATGTGCAGATCCGTTACTGGAGTAACATCTTTATTTTAAAATACAGGAACCACTATCATGCCACTATACTGAACTTTGAAGTTTATAGTGGATTTCCACTGAATTGTTACATTTTCCTGCATTTATTCAAATGAACCAAATGATACATATAGGTAGGAAAAGGACACGTGGGGAAGAGAAAGAAAACAAAAAAATATCCCTAACAGACAGGCATGGTTCCATGACATTTACACAAGCCTTTCTAAAATCTACTCTTTGCCTAATCCCAGCACTATGTAAAGCACAAAATGGGGGCTTTATCTGACAAAAAAAAAAGAAAATAGAAATAACAAGGCAGAATTAGGAGATCAATTTAACTGTTTCCTCAATTCACTTAGCAGGAGACACGATCTCCCTTTACTGCATTCACGTCATTAAACAAGTAATGAGATTTTTCATTATTATACAGCACCTCAGGAAGAAGACCCAATACACAGCAAGTTAACAGTAGCTATGGAGCAGCTTCCAACATCTCCTTCCAAACCCAAAACGCTATTCAGTGTCAGCACAAAAAAGTAAACACAAAAACCTGACAGACAGCAAATCAAAGTACTTTTGCCCTCTGCAGCACAACACTGCGGATGACTAAGCTAAGCAGTGGTATCTAGAAAGGCCTCCTCTTAAGACTAGCTCGGTTAGTGGTTGCCACTGCTTAACATATAAATGTTGGTGATCTCAGCTAAATTTCTGGTAAACATATCCAAAGCACAATCAATGACGTTTCAGTTTACAATTAGTATTACGTGATAGGTAGTAAATTCGACAAAACAAACTACATGTATTGGTAAAGCAGCATCCATGGGGAGCCAGCAGGCAGGCTGACGATGCTGTACTTGTTTTAAGAGTGCTCTAAAATGCATGAGCTGACAAAGTAAGTTTAACTAGGTCAAATTCAGTGTGCTGAAAGATCAGACACATGCATCAAAAAAAGTTCAAAGTGTGTCATTTCATGACATGGAGGATTTTACTTCTTTTAAGTTGTCTCTCTTCCCTGCAAAGACACCTCGTTAAGAGCTGGAAGACAGAACGAGTGCTCACACTTTATATCAAACTGTATATTCTATTATTCTGTAAGAAAATGAAAGGAAAAGATGCAATGATATCAGAGGAGAAAGAAAACTATATTGGTTTGCACAGCTCAATGGTTAACATCAGATTGTTAGAAGAAGAACAAAATTTCTCAGCTTATTTCCCATGTGCCACAACTTCTAAAAATTAAAATTCTCTAGGTCACGTTCATTTTACTTCTGCATTACAACACGCTGATATTAGCAATGCATATATTTCATTTTAATGCTGTATTTTAGGTTTCAGCTTACAGCTAATGCCAATGACAGAATGGTGGTCCCAAGATACCCCGAGAGTGTTGCTCAAAAAACCCAAACAGGCAATCCACTCCCCTAAATATCACATTATTTTGACGCTGTTTAATGCAGAATTTAAATGAGTGGGGTGGAAACATGGACACGATGCAAATCCACCAGCACAGAATACAGGTTTTAAACTCCATTTCATTATTACATCCCTGCACAAACTTTTCTCGGGGCAAAAGTGAGTTGAACTGAAAAGGAAAAGTTACTATAGACAAGCCGTTACATGAATAGCAGGAGAAAATAATCATACTGACAGAAGATATTATAATTCATCAAGAAAGAAATTATCACAAAATCAATTTATCCTAGCTTGAAAATAAGCATAGCTGGTTCATCTTGGCATTTATTTAACTGCAGGATATCATTAAGCTCTACCAACTTTCCAGTCCACTGATATTCTTTCTTCAACGTCTGCACTTTGCAAACCAGTAGCTCCCAAAGAACATGCCTACTGATGAAGGCTGCTTTTTTCACCAGGCTACTAAGCAGTATTAAAATTGCATGGGCCCCTTCAGCCAACATATTGTGCTTTACACTGACCTTTAAATTCTGAAGTCATTAGCACAATACAAATGAAGGAAAAAAAATTATGTCTCCTGAAGGCCTCTACTGTATAGAGGAAGATCATGTGCTTTTGCACATTCTGACTAGAAGATATCTGAAAATGAGACAGTGACGAGCAAGACAAAGTAATATTTAAACAAGTTTGCTCTAAACAGTGTGTAAGTACATTTGTCTTCTGCCATGAAAAGTATCAGTGTCATTTCCATGACATTAATGAAAGATTTCTTATGCTAACGTTGTAACAAAATGAATTCCAAGCCTTTTAAAATGGTAAAACACTTCAAGATCAGTGATGATCTAGTGAAACAGCAGCATACAGCTGCACGAAATTGTACTTACAGGCAAAACTCCTCAGGTTTATTTATAAAAATGACTATTAATGAACTATTTCAAAAGGCATGTATCTGAAAGGTAATACAACCACTCTTTGCAGAATGAAGAATTCATGTTAATTAATAGAAGTCCTACCTAAGCTGGTATGGGCTGTAAGTTTCAATTTAAAATTCATGTATGTGACCACAAATGGAATCCTGGAATTTGGATGAAAAACAGGCACTTCCTCTGCACAGAGCTCCAACACAGGAGTCAAAAGCCAAGATCACTGAGCTGATATTTACCTTCTCCTTAGTAAAAAAGAATTATTTGGCACAGGATACATTAAAACTCACTCCCTCCTGAGCAAGTTAACAAAATTCCCTACAAGGAAATACTTTCTAACAGAGGATCCAGAGGCTACGTTTTCTGAGTAGCAGCAAACTCTGGCCTTCCTTACAGAAGAAAGATGCCACTCAGAGATCTACACACATATGCACACTTCAAACGGAACATGGCTCCCTCTTTTTCTCTACTAGGTAAGTGTAAAAACTAGCTTAAATTGTAGGGCAATTATCTTCCAGTCTCTCTTTTGTCTGAGATGATCCAAGTGTCCATAAAGGTAATTAAAAAAACCTGCTATTCTTGGACGGGAGGGATTCATCACCATTTTTGCCAGCGTGTTTCACTGCATAAGATATATAAATGCTGTGGGTCAGTTGTAGCACGACTGCAGCTCAGGAGATAAGCCAGCCAGCTAGTTAAATGAGACGGTTCCAGTCCCACCTCTACACTCTCCTCCTATACATCCTCAAGACTTTGCATCCCCTCTGATAGAGGTGGGCAATTTCAGACAACTGGGAAAACAGAAGCACCTGTTGAACAGACATGAATCCAAAGCTCACTACTGGGCAGCTTTACTTTTGGATTTGGGTAACCAAAATGACGCTTGAATAGAATTTAGGCACCTATGATCTTTTTTTGTATCTAGTTTTTGGACTTCTCTTTCACTGCAAGAAATAAATTGGTTTTACCATGGGGATAACAGAGAGAAAGGGTGAAGGCTGTTTGCCACAGCCACTAGGTAACATTAGGTGAAACAACGTTTTATTGAACTACTTGGATACATCTACATCATAGAAAGCAATATTTAAACAACTAGAACTGTGATAAAGACCAGATACCATTTAGTAAGTGAAGAAAGATGATTACTGTATTTTCTCAAATGGTAGTTTTCCAAAGCGGCAGAGAGAGTCAGGTATGAAAATGAAAGGACATGTAGTGTGAGCAAGATTACCAACCTGTGCCTGCCCTGTAACATACTACGAACAGCAGCTGAAATGTAGGTCTACTTCGCATCCAATTTGGAATAATTTTTCACTTCTTTTTTTTAATTTGTCCTTCACAAAAAGTGTCTAAATGAAGCACTGCAATTGATATAAAACTTCTGTAATTTGTTATTTTCTTAACTTGAAAAAAACCAAACAAACAACCAACCCACAATCATGCATTGTTAAGTAACTCTGAAACAATCCTGCCAAAGGACCCACACATGACATAACAATAAACCCATCCTGTTAGTAGAAAAAAATAAAAATGTTTCCTGAATCAGGGCATTAATAGCAAATAAACTGAGTTTAAAAAAAAACTTATATAAACTTACACAAGAAATTTTAAATGTTGAACAATTTTCTACATAAAAAAAAAGTCTACAACTAGAACTCCTTTTTTAATTATTTTTCCTTTTAGCAGAAAAGCCACTTTTCTTTTCTTGCGCAAACTGACTGGTGAAACTTGCTCTGTAAAGTATTTACTCAACGTCTTGTAAAGCATAAGTGTCGCTGTACTATTTCCAGCTCACTTGTTACAATTGCCATCATCACACTAAAAAAATATTCAGCATAGAAAATCTTGGTTTTCCTTTACAGTCAAGGAATTTATTCTCCAGGAATCCCACATACTCTTCCCATCCTCCCACAAACCCCTTATACGTTGTCAGTACAGACCTCCTCAGCCCCAGGCTTTGATAAATTAAATAATATAAACTCAAGTATAATGGAAGCATTTAATCTCTTCTAAACACGTTGACATTTTTCCTTGTGCTTACATTTGAAAATATTTCCAAACATGTGCACTGTTAAAAAGCAGTATTTATATCATTCCACATATGGAAAAAGACCGTAATTTTAAGAGTTCATTCTCACCTGCAGGTCTGTGATTGACATCGGATAATCTACACCTCAGAATTCAGTTTATGAACAAAATTACTGTCATCTGTATGAAGTGAACTTCATATTACCTTCCTAGTCAGTTTATATTGTGATGAATTGGTTAGCCAGTGTTATTAGGACAGTCTACAACACAGTGCCTTTGTTTATTTACAAAGTCTATACCAAACTCCGTTGTCAAGCACATTAAGCAAAATGGAACACTCAAATCAGATTTAACCTACTATTTTAAGACAATCCTAGAAATAATATCTACTGATAGAATGTAATATACATGCTTTGAGCAATAAAATATATTGCATTGATCAAAGCTGGTTACATAAAAAAAAAAACTTAGTCAACCACTGCAAAAAGCAGTCATCATATCCACTAATGAATTTCCAAACCTTGTGACTACAAATTTAGTCCTGATTCAGAAGCAGCACATACAAACTAAAGACACAACTAAACTGTGATTTAGTTAAAAACAGAGTTTAACACAGTTAGATAAAATTAGATACCTTTTTTCTTTGTAAAACTAGTGAATGCAGCAGCAGCAAGAAACAAACTTCACTCTTAGAGTGGAATAAACATGAAGAGGTAAAAAAATGTGGGAGGAGGGTGTATGTTTCAGGCTGTTAAAAACACAGTACTTTATTTACATAGCTAGAAAAAAAACAAGCCAATTACTGAGATGTTTAATTGGTAAAAGTTTAATGTCAACTTACTTATAAAAATGAAAAAATATTTTAACATTCACCATACAATTGAGCAACCTGGCCCTACTGACTATGAGCTATAGGAAGGCATTTAAGGAAATGATGGTTGTGTCAAAATAACAGCTAATTCCAGGCATGTATGCTGCTAAAAAAAAAAAAAGAAAGAAAAGAAACCCCCAAAAAAATGCTCATTTGCAGGAAGCTAGATGCTTAGCCTAGTTTTTAAAGCTAATTACAAAATCATCTTTCATACTGGTCCAGATGTCTTGACAACTTCTTCTTCTAACAGAACTGTCAAAAGAAAAGAATTTTTATGAGATCTTCATACAGCTTATTTCTAAATCTTCGCAAGAAGAAAGAGAAATATGACACCATACTTCAGATATGGAAATTACTAGTTAAAGCACTTGCTTATATCGCAACCATTCCTTTGACTCAAGCAATTTCATCTGGACACTTTTATAACTGCCACCTTGCAGAAGGTTTTAAGGGCAAGTGAACTCCTCCAGGTACCACATCAAACAATTTCTAAGCCATATAAAATATTTAGATATCTTGGATTACAGATATGAACAACATTCAGTAATAAAACAAGAGGCACAGAAGATTCTTTTTCATGCAGTAATCTTAGTCCATACTGTGCGATGTGGTTCTTCTGCAGAGCTGCAGCGTGCTTAACACAGAAAGACAACAGAATGAGGGTATTATGCTTCACACTGAATGTCACAGTGTCTCAAGCTGTAAATTTTACAGGCCTTCATTTCAGTGTTTCTTCACTTTATTGAATTACCAGTGTTCCTCAGAAGCCTTCATAATGTCATTTCTCGAACTCACTACCCTACACTTACACTGGCACAGAAATATGGCAGCATATTCTTTTCATTTATTCTCTCTCTTCTTTTCACAGTAGCAAAAAAGAACCCATGAACAAAAGGGCTAAAGATGCCTATTCCACTTAAAGTGGAGATTAAAAATAGTAAGAATATCTTTGGGTGAAGAAAGAGAAAACACAGTGACTAACTTGCCACTACTTTGTATGGCAAAGCAATATTGTAACTAAATGTCACAAGGACCAAGTCAATTTCCTGACTTCTCTCCCCCTTTGCCATTTGTTCTACTTGTGTGATCTCACACCTTCAGTCAAAAATACTTTTCTAACCTAGAGCTATTCTGCAATATCAAGATGTAATATCATTACTGGGCTAAGAAATAATCAGAAGTCAACTGAAATTCGTCATTTACTGTAAACCAAAATTAGGCACAGAGACTGGTTGTTAGTTATTCAACATACAGAGCAGTCTAACAGTCTTACCTTCCATCTGTTTCCACATTCATTACAGACAACAAACGTTGTCATGGGTTCATCAGCACTGCGGGTTTGAACCTTTGGCAAAAAAGGTTTTAAAAAGTTTAACATTAAGGAAACAAATGTGGATAAAATCACAAGTTAGCTTTCCATATAAATTGAAACTGGTTTTTTTTGTCTAGACTATAAAGCATAAACATGTTTTGACATATTTAGTAGCATTTAAATATCAATTTCAGCACATAAATTGTGCACATACTTCTAGGGAAATATTCTGCAGCAGAACTACAACTTCAGTACAGTTTTACATATATTTACTGATACAAAGGCTTCAAAGTCTCACAGTTGAAAATTAGCTTTCTCCTTAAAGCATCTGATACATAATATTAAATTAAAAATGTGGTTGATCCTGTCATCAAAACTGCCTGCCCTGAAGCACTGCTAAACAAATTAAAGCCCTTCTTGTACACAGTTCCTAATTAAAATAGAAAAAGGTTGTAGGAATTACTGTAAACCAGGGTCTACTGTTAGTTAAATGGCAGATGTTTTTAATATAAATATATATATATGTATGTATCATTATTTTCTTCTATTTATTCCCTCTATAAAGAAAAGGTTTACACACACTAAAAGCAGTACATTAGCTCTAGTCCACATACAACCATAATAATAAACAACATAGTAAGAAAGATTAGTAAAACTCAGCATTGCAGAGAAACCATAAAACATTTGGTAAATGAATACAACAAACATAATTTATGGAAGCACACCTAAGTATGTTCAACTACCTTCGTATACCTTGCATTTTGTTAGAAGTTAACTTTATAATTAAAACGTTTTTCTCTGACAATCCTTACACAGGACTTCAGCTTTGAAAAGGGAAAACCAAGAGCCTGAATGACCACATACCTGGGTGTATGTACAGTTCTTCTTTTTGCACTTGCCACATGTAAACAGATCAGTTTGGGTACCTCCTGTTTTAGCCATCTGGTGCTCTCTGATAGCTTCTTTGGTCAGATTTTTGCGCATTTCTTTCAGCTCATCACTTGCCATTTCCTATTTTGGACAAAGATTGGACAGTTTACTAGAGAATTCTTGTTTTTAAACAAGTCATAACCACTGTGTGAGCCCATATCAATTTCTGCTTAGAATTCATGAACAACAACTCTATTTAAGGAGAAAGTAATTCCACACATTCTTAATTTATACAAGACTGAACTTGGGATTTTTCACAGCACAGAAGTTACAAGTGTTCTTTTTTCTTACATAGTAAAAAGTTGCAATATTGAACACCTAGAAATGTTTCTATGCAAATACATTTCTGAAGTTCAGAGACGTAATACAGAGACAAGGTAGAAGAGGACTTAAAAGTTCCCTAAGAGAGGAGGAAAAAGATCCTCTATCTAGCTTATCCTTATGAAATTATCTCATTGACCTACAAAAGATCATTATGGGGAAAATGTATGCTATTTTGACTATTTCTGCAAAATACAGCGTAGCTATAATTTACCATATGTTACCAGAGTCATATAAACTTAAGTTTCAAAACACTAACAGAAGCTCAGATTCACCAATTTTCTTTTTCCTTTTCAATGGTGCTTGTGTGCAGGATCTCCATAATACATAGTAATAAGATATGCACAGCAAAAACAAATCATTCCAATTTTCTTCAATCAAGTGTTACTCCACATCCCATGTAGATGTGGGATCCAAACTTTGTATTAATGCTGTTTCACTTTAGAAATAATTATAACACTAAAGGCTTTTTTTCCCCTTTACAATTTTAATGCGAGACATTAATTAAAACAAAGAACGGGCACCAGACAACACAAAACATATGCTTGTGCATACATATATACACACATGTAGAATGAAAAATACTCAAAATATGTAGTGAAGATACAATCTACTTTCCTTTATACATTCCTTCATCATCTTCTCATAATCTTCTTTACATAAAGAAAAAAATGGGAAAAAAGAATGACCAAACCCCATCCCTTTCCTTTAGAACAAAGCTAATGATGATTTTCATCACTTGATCATAAAATTTAATTCATTTCAGTGTACAAGACACTCCTTTATACCTGATTTGCAGGGCATAGAATCCAACACATAAAAGCAGAACTATAAAACTGAAACCAGATGTTAACCGTGCTTCTGTTTTTCTCTCCCATAAAATCCAATTTTCCATTTGACTTCCTAGACTTATTTTGATTTGTGAAGACAGGGAGCATCTGGATGGGAATTTGTATTCAGCTGTCCAAAAATGTTCCTTCAACAACATAAATTTAATTTGAGCTAACGAGTAATGCCAGCTTCTTTCCCCTATCATTTATGGCTTTTCCTACCTGTTGTTAAGTGTTTCCTTCAAAATCACTTGTAGTATGCTGTCAAATCTGAGACAAGCTTTAAACAAACACTGAAAATGCCAACAGGAGAGGGACTGATCTTTAAAACCACAATGCTATACACTTTGCATAGGAGTCTATCAGCAAAGGTTAGCATTTGAAAAACAAATGGCAAGACAGGCCAACACTTACAGATACAGAAAAGTGGACAGAGAAGCAGCTTGTAGGCATTAGCCAAACATATTTACATCTTCTTAAACTTAAAAAGTGATCCCTGATCCATCATGGGGCCTTGTAAATATGGCACAACATACTGCGTTTCAGTATATTTACACACGACAGCTTACCTGCCTTTTGACTTCAGACAAAATCAGATATTTAGGAACTATTAACATTTTTCATTCCCTCTTCCCCAACATAACCCTAAAATTGAGACTATAAGAGCCATAAACAAGGTAGTCTTTCAACAGTGCGAGTAGCTTTCACAAATGATTTTTATGGCTAATAAATGCAGGGCAGGATGTTAAGTGTAATAGGGAAACAGTTTAAGACCTACGCTGTACTTACCTCTGCTGTCATTTTGGCAAACTTGTCAGGAGGAATGTTCCCACACAACACATTTTTCCTTAGGTTTGGATTCTTCGCATCCTTCAGATTTGCTATTCTACTTCGTACCCTGTTTTTGTACTTCATATCAGTGTTTTTTAATTCCTGAAAAATAGGTGCTTTGGAATTAAGGAACAAAACACCAGTGAATAAAACAGAACGCTATCAAGGATTTGGGTTTTTTTCCCAAAACAATGTCATTCTCCACTGTTGATCCAAGTCCACTCCCTGACCCCAACTAATAGTTACTTTCCTGTTCAGCACAGCAGATTTCACGTCCCTCGGAAGCCTAGTTATAGTTTAGCACATGGTCAGTGAAAGATGAATTTTTAGGTAGCAGGAACTCAACTGAAACTGTGAAAAGTCACCCATAAATTTATGTCCAGTTCCTTGGCATCATCTTGAGGATTAATTAATTTTTAAACCAAACACTGTCAGTTCACTAATAGAATTTTAAAACAGGTTTGCAACAAACACAGGAAATTCCTTAACATGAATGGTGGTTGACCATAATTACCGAAGGACATTAGCAAGTTAGGATCATGAAGCTTAAGCTATTTCTGTGCTTAAGAAAAAAAATCAACCACACCACTAAAAAGAAATGCCAGACAGACCTCTGTTCTGTAACTATTTGAACACTGCAACCAGAACAACCGTTCTGAAAATTCCAAATTCGTTTAGAAATAAACTTGCAGAAAATGAAATAAAGACATAATAAAAAAATCAAACCTGATTTAAAAATTTAAAAGATTTTAAAATAACATAGAAGAGCCTAGCATTTTGTGTCAGAACATTTCAAGTAAGATATAATATTGCTGCTGCAAGAAAAACATACTGAAATGAAAAAAACCCACACATACTCACCTACACACATTCCTACATGTTTTAAGGCAAATCATTTGGTTTGTGCTGTTTTTTTGAACAGTAAATTTCTGCACCGATGTATTAAAACACAATTTGCTATTTTTGTTTTAAATGAAATTTTCAATGTTCAATAAATAAATCAAGCTTATTATTTTTTACATTATCAATGCTTTTAAAATTCCCTTGTTCTAGAGCACATAGATGTACAGTAAAGGATATCTTCTTCAATCTGAGAACCCAGCTCTTCCTCATCAGCACCAATAGCAATGTAATCATCTGAGGAAAACAAACATTAAAATTTTAGCAACCTGACATTCTCAGCGTTCGATATTCCTGAGAGCACATTTTGAAACTCTGAAACTCGGCAAACTATGAAGCAAGCACAGCGAACTTTCCTTTTGTAGAGGAAAGCTTAATTCAATGTATATTTATTGTTTTGAAACTTTGTTAACTTACTACATGGAAGAACAAAAGTAAGGGGGAGACTGGACTAGATGATCTCTAGAAGTCCCTTCCAGCTTCTACCATCCTGTGACTCTTGATTCCATGAGGTAAAAGAGCGGTAACAGAAGTTTGAAAAAAACAGACCAACTCTAAATCTCTCACAAAAATTCTGACATCTAGTTGCAAACACAAGTAGTAACAAGAGTCTGTTATACAGAAAAAACTTTAATAGTCTAAGGGTTTTGGCCAATACCCGTCTCCACCAAGAATCTGTGCGTAGAAGAGACGACTATAAAAATAAACCATTTTGGTTTGTGTTTCATCATTTCTTTCAGTCCACACAGTACAAGCATAAGCAATCAACATTTTGTATGCATGCAAGAGAAAGATTTCATTAGAAACATAGTAATTAAGTAACAGAAACAATATTATTAGATACTTTTAAAGAATGCAAACCACAGATGTGTCATAAAACATGTAAATTAGAAGAAATAAATGATAGAAATCCTGAAGACAATGAAACATGACCTAAAATGTCTCACAATAATTGTTTACTGTTTCCAACTAGCCCTTTACTCATAAAGACAGCTGCCATTCCAAGATAGCTTAGGACAAATGAGATACAGTATGTGTTTTCCTCCTTCTCATTTTCACATGGGTGTATTCAATGAGTAATCCAAACACCATTTCTCCTTCAATCTCATGCAGAAGGCCATAAAACAAGAAAATAACCTTATTTTTTGAGACTGGCATTCAACCCATGAATGATCAGTTTATATGTGCTGTAGAAAGTAACATGGCAAAAAACATTATTTGAAAAATAGCTAAAATTAAGACTACATAGAATTATGAATACTAAGATACTATAGAAAACTTTCTGGTCACAAATTATTTTAGAAGTTCATGGTCCTCTGGATATGTAGTCCATAATTTCATGGTCACTTTTGACTACTGTCTGTATCTGAATTTATATGAATTAAAAGAAAGAATAAGAGTGAGAAGGTTAAAAGTGGATGATTCAGAAGTCTGTTTACACTGGGTCAGGTTACACTAAACGAAGAACACAGAACAGGAGCTGAGTCTTAAGTTCTGGCAGAAGAAAATGACCCATCAGAAAAAAAAAAAAAATCAGGTCTTTCTGAACAGTCCAACTTTTAGTTTACCCCTTATCTAACACAGCTTCCAATGTGTAACTTTAAAGACACTCAAGTGTACATGAGCGGAGAAAAAGAATCCCAAAACAGTCAAGAAATGTACACGTGCCCAAAACGCATGAAGCCAGAGCAATGCAAGACTGTCTTATTGAAAGTATCTCAGTGACACTTAAAGATTAAATCAAAATAGAAGGGCAGCCTTCAAAAGCTGAAACTTGAAGACCCACAGGACCTCTGGTGTAAGAAAGGCACTCTCAGTCAGAGGTAAGACCAAAAAAATAGCAATTTCTACAGAAAGATTTGAAATTCCACTGTTGTTGACATACCAGGTGAACAGAAGTCAAAAAACATCCCGTACCACCAGCAACAAAAATGTATTTCAATATATTCCCATGCTGTCAGGGTTACTTATTACTTGTAACCTGGGTGAACTGGCCCATGGGTGTACACACACAAATGGATATAAGCAGAGTTTATTCCACCTTACAAAGCAAAACAAAAATGTAGTGGCAAGGACTAAAATAGAGGAGGAAATAGTTAAACTCGAAAATAATCTACAAAGCTCACCTCCTGTTCTGAGAGCCGCAGAGAGCATTTCTCTACATTTCACTCGTACAGAATCTGAAGTGCTTGGAGCCCGGGGAAAAGAAGGGATGAAAGAATTTGAGGGAGCACTACCCTCCTCCTTCCTGCTGCTGGAATTGCTAGTTGAACTGCTAAAACAGGAAAAAAGAAAACTAACATTAATGAATTTCCCTCCCTTCGAATTACTTTGTTCCAGGGCAAAACTCGGGTCTATTTATCTACATACCATTTGGTGGTATTCCAAAAAAAGAACATAAGCCACCTTTTTAAAGCTACTTATAGCTCTAGAGACAATACAATTTTAAAAGTATCATTAAAATATTCACCAAGGTATTCCACATAATAGAGACACAGCAAGTATTTAACTCCGTTTTGTGGCATGTAAGTTTTAATTCTCAGTTCTCTTCATTAACAAGAAATCTCTCCACCACCTCCACTCTGAACTTAAAAGCAAAGATACATCACATTAACATTCAGTCTGCATTGGATGCATCACATTCAGTTTGTTTACTGTGCTTAAGTAGTACCAAGCCTAAGAGTTTTCAGCTTTCACCAGGACAAGTGGTTAAAAGTTAAACTTCTATTTGAAAATGGCTGCTGGAAATTGATTCACTAAAATCAGAAAGGTATAGAAGAAATGGGCTTGCAGATAGTATTTTGCAAATGTTGCTCAGCTCCCACAATGTTATTAAAATGGTCTCATTTTTCTGACAATGTGCATTTTGTGTTTACCAAATAATGTGCAGATGAGATTATTTAATAAACATAAAAGCTGACAAAAGAAGTGTTCTAGACATCTAATATATGCAATTACCACAAAGGTGTGGCTGCAAGCTGTTTTACAGTTTTTAAAGCTGAGCACTAGTATTCAGAGAGGAAGGAGTATTTGACAGAAAAGACAGATGGAATAAACAATAACAAGCCTGGCAGTATCTTGACCTGTGGCTTACATCTTTTTTAACGGCAGCAGCAGCACAACTGACTTCCCTAAAACCACATAATCTCTTGTATAACTCTAGGTATTTCAGAAAAGAATGTGGAAGCTGTCTCTAATATGATAAACTTGGACCAGCTAGTTTAACGTTAATTGATACCAAGTGAGATTATTTGTATAGTCATGGAGAATTAAGCACCTTTCTTCTCTTGCTTCAGGGCTGTTTTGTGAGGAAGATGCAGCCTCCTTTTTCTTTTCTTCAGAATCTTTATCAGTTGAAGGTCCATCTGGAAATACAAAACATGATAAACTCTTCGTCAGAAATAGTAACTGATTTAAGACACTGGTAAAATATTCTGAACCAGTTGGAAATGCTATCAGCTCCCACTCTCTGCTTTGACCTTCTCTTGCAGTACAGCCTTCCACTCCCCAACACCTTCCCCAACCCAGCAAATGGAAAATATGACAACACTTCAGATCCTTCAAGTCCAGCATCTGCTTAAACTGGTAGTGAAGATATGATCAAAATGTGGACTTTCATGATTTATTTTTGCCAACACTGGTAGATGGTAAACTCTTAAACTACTGCATCAAGTCTCTAGGGCTTGTCTTCCATGTTATAAACATAAGTTCCTACTAAATACATGCCATTCTTTTAAATTACATTCATGGGATTTCTACCAACAGACTGAAGCAAACAAAACTGTGGTGTGAAAGCTACCATGGTTGCCAAAAAACAAAACCATTTTCACATGCTTTTGAAAGAGTTTTCCAGAGACAGGCAGAGTATTTTCTGTGATAGCTCTTAAATTATTCACCTTAAGTGTTCAAAAATATTTGAATGCCTTTCCCATAAAAGGCTATGTTTAACGATGACTCTATGAAGAACAAAGACAAAAGCCGTTATTAAAAAAGGCAATCACAGCATTTAACTTTAGCCTAGCAAGAACACACCCACCCTTCTATTGTCAAGTGGCTAAATCGAGCTCCTGCTTTGATTTGCTCTGTAGAAAAGGCTGACTCTTGGCTGCCTACAGAGAAAGCCTAGTGAGACTGGCATCACTGACAGGTTTTGTGAATGCCTTTCTTTAAGCTCTTATAAAGCTGACATTACATTTCTAAATCCATAGATTATATTATTGGGATATGCATATATTAAAATCTCTTTTAAAAAGAAAGAAAAACAGATCAAGAAAAGGAGGGAAATATGGTAAGGCTCAGGCTTTCTCATTAGGATGTCCTGAAATAGGCATCTAAATCGTTGTTTGCCTGCCTAAAAGTATCCTGATTTTCAGAAGAGCTCCATTCCCACATTTCTCAGGGTAATTGGTGGTACAGGACACACAAATTCAAGTTTCTTATTTCAGCACTGAGCTTTTCTTTTTTATTTTTTTTCCCCTAGAAGTAGAAGAAAATTACTGTACTGCCTCATTTTTAATAAGAACAATTTACATTTAAACTGAGCAGTACCTTGATCCTCTCCTTAACTTCTGAGGTAAGGAATTTATCAAATCAAATAGAACTTTGTTAAAAAAAAAATCATCTTCATAAAAGGATCATCAGAGACAGCTGTACTGGTTCAGACCAAGCAGTCATCTACTATTCTGTCTCCAGTTGTATCTAAAAACAGATGCCCACAAAATAGTATAGGAACCAGGCAAGCACACAGACAGTCTTCCAGAATATTCCTCCAGCCTTCAAGAGCTTAAAAATATTGTGATTTCCTCATCTACTGTTTGTAATTTTGTATTCAATTCTTGATAAATATCTCCATTGAAGAAAACATGGGAAATTAAACACAGTAGATGATGCACTGATTGTCTTTAATAAAATCAAGGTGTTACTCAAAAAAATCCTAATATTGATATAAATTTATGAACTACTAAATGATAAATTTGGACTTATAAGTAATTTCAACTAAGAAAGCTAATGAGGCTATAAACCAAATGGATCACAGTTCTTTGCTAAGACATCTACTAAAGTGTGTAATACTAAGACAAAGAAAAATATCTCATTTTCAACATGCATATTGACACAACTACTATTTTTTTTTTTTGCAAGAAATGTTTATTTAAAATATACAGAACAATCTAGAAATATGAACTATTACCCACTGGACTAAGACTGTCAAATTCTGACTACTGCACTGCAGTTTCTATCTGGGATTTGGAATTAACTTTTCTTCAAAGTTCTATTTAAATATAATAA
>WBNH01005172.1:347850-372280 GCA_013401255.1 Urocolius indicus | reverse complement strand
ATTTCAGTTAACAGAAATAAAACCAACAAAACCAATTGCTGAATCTGGCCTGTAATGCCTAACTACTTAGCTTTATTTATATTTAATAATGGGCAACAAGCTGAAAAAGTCTGCACAGAGGGCCCTTTTCCACAAAACTGTTACATCAAAAAGCAGTTCCAAATGAAAATGGAAAAGAAAAAGATTAAAAACAAGGAAAAATTTAGTGTCTCTGATACAAATAGATTCAGACTTAATTACACTTGTAAAGATGTTTCCAGTTAGAACTAACTGAATTCAGTCTCCTTTTGTGTCCTCAGGAGTGCTGGTAAAAATTCAGTATCCTAATAAGCGGATGGTGATTTGCATTTCAAGTCATATTGTAGTTGATTGTAACTTCATATATGTAGTCATTGTAGCTATCGATTTCAAGCAGTTGGGATTTTGCAGCTTATTTTTAGCTTTTGTTACAGCTAGAGGTGTGGAGCCATGTCACAGAATGCCTTTCTGGTATGTTGATACCATGTACTGCTCTGTGGGACCTGTCCACTTGTAACTAGTTTAACCAGTAAGGAGGCTGGATTTTTTCAATGGACATCTTAAAACTTTTAACATGTTTTAATGTAAGAAACAGGTTCTCAGCAACTACAACAATGAATTGACAACTGAGGATATTGGATTTAATTTCTGACTTTGTGGGATGTTAGATATGTCACATATTCTCTACTGCTTAGTTCCTTCTCCTCTATTAGATGATTATAATGATTCTAGCTCTGCTTCCCAGAAGTGTTGTGGATGAGCTCTAATTAATACTTTTAAAGTGTTCTGAGCTCCTTACCTATGCACTCTAACATCAATACGAAACATGATTAGATTTTAGAAACCATGACTATCCAAAAGGTTAATAATAACAAGATTAACAGTGTATAGAATTTTATATCTTCTGTTATAAGCTTACATGTCAAATAACAGTTTTATATTCATACCTGCCTAAAGGAAGACAGTTTTTGACTGAAGATTTCTTTCCACTCTATTTTTATGTATCATGTCTAAACCAGTTCTAAAAAAAGTGTCTATTCTTTCAGAGATCTCAATAGTTGTCAGAGATTTTCTTTTTAATAAGTAACATATTATTCATCATTGAGATGGTGACCAAAAAAAAGTCCAACTCCCACACAGGCAAATTTTATGAAAAGTGAATTTTATGCTTCTCACAAAACCGCATGACAACTAAGGCTTTCTTACTACTTTCTCAGACAAGACTGTTCAGTGTAGTTTTAGTTGCTTCCAGATTTAAAATGTAACTAATTGTGTAGTTTCCCTCTGATTTGCAGTTTGGGACTGACTCACGTCCAAATTGTCCAAAAGCCATTGTTATTTAATGGCCACCCAATGTAGGGCAGAAGATGTTTTGATTACCAAAGCTTTGGCCTTCAGACTTCAGACATGTACCTGTCACCTTTGCATTAAATCCTTGTTCCTAGTAGTCTTTCAGCTGAAACTCTAGAGTTGCAGGTGGGCATGGAAGAAAACTAACATTGTAATGCTTTAAATAAAGCCTGTGGGAGGCACGCTGCTACATGGATACTGAAAAACTTCTGCCCTTACTTTTGCTCTTTGGTTGAAAAAACAAGGCCTCCAGCAGCTTTACACAGAAATAGCTGTCCAAAAATTGCTGTCAGTGAGTGCTGGTGCTCTACATACACAACAGGACTCGCAACAGAGCATCGTACAACCTGCATATGCCAACCAAGGCATTTCATAATCTAAGCCATCCCGAGGGGGATATCTCAAGGGCTAAAACACTTTTATGAACATTATCAGGATTTATTTAGTTTATTTTTCTTATGTTCCGCAATATAGATACTTGTACAATTCCCTTTCTTACAAAACTGAATGAGTCTGTGTTTTAATTCAAACCCCATTAAATAAATATAAAATCTTAGTACCAGAACAAATGTTTCTCCCCTCTTCAATCATTTTGCTGTTTCTCTGGCATCATAAAGTTTTTATTATCCCATTTATAACAAAGCATTTTCAACAGGCAAGCTCAAGAATGTTTCTTTTCCCTGGTTATTGTCTGAATACATATATCCCTCTGGTTAGCACAACTTACTAGAAAGCTGAGCATCAATCTGCTCTGGCAGTAGCTGAATTACAAAGTGCTAAGTGCTCATACCCCTAGGTTGTTAGCAGAGGTGAAATTCCACCACTTCTTGGGGATGCAGGAAAAGAACTGGGATACTGATGCATAGCTGAGTTAAGAGAACAGACTTGGATCAGAATGTTCAGATGCAATAAGCAGCAGCACATCTGCTTTGCAGATACTGACGAAAAGTAAGCATCAAATTTGTTATGACTTGAGGGGCTTCTGGACTCTTCTAGCAGCAGAACTTGAGACATTTGAAGAAATATAAAGATTTTATTTAATTTCAGTGTCCTTACCTTTCTTTAGGGTCATGCAAGAGTGAGGAAGGCCCTTTTTTTGTTTTGTTTTATTTTGATGACTAACAATTTGTGTATACTTTCTATGCCACATATCAATGAGTTTTGGGGACTGAGGCCTAAATAAAAAAAATAGTGAATTTCAGAACTAGTGATTTCAGAATTTGCCACTGTTGTTTCAGTTTCATCTAGTGTTAACTGCCTGATGATTATTCTTTTGAATACTTACATAAGACTTTATGTAATATTTACTAAGTTTACTTTTACTTCCTATATTATAATTATAATTGTTCGTAATACATCACTATTACATATGTATAGAATTATTCTTGCTGTTGACAATTTTACATTTATAATATTTTACTCTCATTATAGTCTTTTACTTGTTTTTCCCTGTTATGATGGAAATAAGATAAAGTTCAATTTAGCTTGTTTTCAGCAAGAACATAATCTTACATCAGACTTTTAGTGTCTATTGATATTTTCCTTGTCTGTTTTTAATTAATATTATCCATCATTCACCATATGACACTCAAAGTAAATGTTAAACCTCTGGCAGAAAAAAATCCAATTGGCACTTTATGTGTTGCAATAACATGGACTGTAATGTTTTTTGTTGTTTAGAAATAAAGAACGTTTTTCTGGGAAAATAGAGCATAATGGTCCACTATCCCAACATTGCAAGCCACTTGAGAGTCACCAGGCTTATAACAGAAAGCTTCTGACCTCAGAAAGCTAAGAAAATACCTCAAGCATTCTTGTGGAGACAGCAGCGTCATTCCTGGCAAACCTGCTTCAGGTGAACCTCTATATCTGCTGCCCTTCTCCATACTCCTCTAGTGTGGGAACTAGTTGCCCTGCAGCTGCCTCACCACAGCTTCTTATCCATCATAAACCAGAGCACAGGACTCAGGCTGTCATTGTTAAGGATTTGCAGATGAGTTATGAGCTGTACTTTGGCCTCTCCTGAAACAGATAGTCTTTTTAACAGAGCTTTATTTTTATTGAGAATCTAGCAGTAATATTATCTATTATCATTATTAGCTAATGTCACAAAATGTTGTAAAGTCAATTGAATGAGTATTATTACTATTATGATCTGTCATTTTTTCAGATTATACAGTTAATGGTAAATACTATCTGTCATGAAGGTGTAAGAGAAGGACCTAAGAAACGTACATTTCACATATAGTTAACCTAGACTCCTTTTATGTTTTGATTTTGTCACTGTACCATGCCTTTCTGTAGAAAATTATATAGTAACAAAAGCCCATCCCGCCAAACACACCAGGATTACTGGCTGGTAAGATCCTGTACTACTGAGGATAGTAATACTATAGCCACTCAGTCTGGAAGGCTTTGTAAAAGATGCCTTATCTATGCCATTGCACCTGCCTTGACAATGAGCACATCTCCTTGCAATGTGTGATCAGTCTAAGAAATAGTTTAGATCAAGCTCATTAATCTTTTGTAGTAAGTGTGGCCAGTCACCACAAACAATAGTGTTTGATTGAGATTTATTCTCTTTTGAATGAATCAAATTGCAGTGTTGTTTCCCATGCAACAACGCTTACTGGTTTGTGATTAAGATACATTATACACCATAATTCTTTTCCTTTTTTATATGCCTATATATATGATGTGCTTAGACAACATTCTGATAAATAGATTTCTTTCAAGAAAAATTTCTCATGCTTTCTTAAATTGTTTTCTAGCAACTGGAATTAACAATACCTCTTGTGTAAAGTTTAATAAGATTCGCTTCCATATCATTAGTAACCAGCAGGCAACAGTTAAGAGGGAAATGTTATTTCCATGCAAGTAGTTCTAGTTTTTGTGTGAAAGTACAGCTCATGGCAAAGAAAATACCAGAGGATATACATTTACAAAATGGAGGTCTAATGATGTGAAATAGGATGACAACAAGCTATTTTGGGTTTTTTTTATACAACTGACCATGACTCAGAGTAAAATATATTTACATATTTTCTTACTATTTATGTAAGATGGTACAGTAAGACTTCTTCAGGATTCTG
The DNA here is from genome assembly GCA_013401255.1 of Urocolius indicus. Taxonomy (NCBI): domain Eukaryota; kingdom Metazoa; phylum Chordata; class Aves; order Coliiformes; family Coliidae; genus Urocolius; species Urocolius indicus. The sequence continues at coordinate 367,820 of WBNH01005172.1, read as the reverse complement.
CTGTGGTATAGACACCAACCGTATTCAAAACACTCTTCATTTTTTAAGTAAACAAAATAATGATCTTATGAAACCTGTTATTCCAGGAAGAAATCAGAGGAGTTGAAGCAGATGATCTTTAAAGGTCTTCAGTCCAACCCATTCTATAATTCTATGATTCTATGAATGGATGGTTATTTTCTATACTAAGAAAATAAACATTTTCATATTAAAATACAAAAACTTTACCCACTCAAATATAAATTGCACGATGAGTTCATACATCTAACTTTATATCAGTTCTTATGAAACTGATACAGAATTAATACACTTCAATATATTAATATATGTTCCTTTCTCTCAGTTGAAACTGACACAATTTCCCTTATCAAATAACATCTTAAGAGTTCAGCTATCAATGGAGCTGCTCCTTTGCTCTTTGTCTTTTTAATATACCTTTCACTTAAAGTGTAAAGACCAGTAGCATGATGAATGTATAAAAAACAATTAGTTATGCATAGTGTAATCACAGTTTTTACAATATTAAAAATTTACCTAATTCAAACTCTGGGACAGACATTGGAGCGGTAGAAAGTGTCACGGTTCCTTTGCCAGCTCACTCTGCATTAAGAAGCTGAACTCCAAACCTCCATTTAATATTTGTGATACCAGAAAGACATATACCATGATCACTATTTTAAGTATGTATGTTAGTGTTGTGTCCTTTAAATTTGGACTTTCTTCACTGTATTTTGTTGTCTTTCACTGGAAAAAAAAAGAAAACAACACACTGTAAGACTGCTAAGAAAAGGAGATGAAATCATCAGCTCTTTGCTACCTGTAATTTTTGAAGTAAAACTAAAAAAAAAAACTAAGTTCAAGCTTTATATGTGGTGGAGTAGATAAATCTTGAAGCTTCAGGAGCTATGACAAGTTTCTAATCCATTACTCTTGATGATGAAGTGTATATGGTATAAATTCAAAGTTTGCCTATGGCATGCTTACCTCACTGGTGCAAAATTGCAGTTTCACACAGGTATAATTCCTCTGAAATAATTGGTGTTAAACTAGCATAAAGCTGGAGTATGAAAATTTTTCATTGCAATAATGTATTGAAAGAAGAGGGGAAAATAGAATGAGTCCTAGGAAGCCTCCTGTGGCAAGGCCACTGCTGGAAAGAAAACTAATCACACACAGTCAGAAACATTTGGTTTTGATAGATTGTAAACCATAAAAGTCATGATTTCTCTCTAAGTCTGACACCTTCATTACTGCAATTGCTTATTTAATCCCCCTCACATCAAGAAGCAAATGTAGCTTTATTAGACAGCCCTTGAAAGCTTTTTTCCCTCTGTATTCTTTACCATTACTCTACCAATTAACACTGTGCATCAACAACCTGCATTTGTACCACTGCTGAGCTAAAAATGTATGTGGATGGTAGAACAGTATTCATGACCATCTTACTCCTTCTAGGAACATGACCAAGTGAAGTTACTATTAAAAATACATTTTGAACTAGAACTATATGATACCTGAAAGGGAAATGTTTATTTCATGACTTCCAGTAGCTGTCCAGTTTAATGATCATTAAAATCTATGTTGCATTCTCTAAGTCCCCAGTCATAGTTTACAGAAGTCCGAGTACATGTTTTAGGTTTGGCCCACTGGCATCAGACAAAATCTTTAATTCTAAATATTGATTTCTTGTATCACATTGGTTAACTCATCTGCAGAATCTTGCTAGCAGAGCTATTGCAACCAAAACAGAGGAGGTAAGAGAAGCCAGGTCTGTAAGCAGAAATAAGACCTGTTAACAGATCAGCTGTTAGACTTTACATAGGAAAGCATTCAGACTAAAGCTTTTCTTTAAGTATGAACCAAAACAGCTAAGAAGCACATTTTGTGAGGACAAAAAATTCCTGGATTCTGGCCACAGAGTTCTGACAATTTTCAAAGACATAATTTCTACAGAATTTTTTGTAACAGTTATAGTTGTGGTTTTATTTAGCTATGTTTCTATAACACATGTTTATTTCCTTTCCAACCCTGAGCCAGATGTCTGGTGGAAGGCTTGGAGAGATTTTTTCTGTAGCTTGATTGACTGAATTTTTTTTTGTGTGTATGTTTCCAGTACACTGGTGCAAGTAAGAATACATTTGTTCTATATGAAAAATATCAGTGAAATTCGCATAAATTACTAGTTAGCAAGAAAAGTTGAGGCATTCAATAATCAGAGGCAAATAGCATCAATGCATTTTAGTGTCATATATTTTAGCCTTTTAAAAAATATTTACATTGAGAATATTATTTGAAGATCCCTCAAATTGTATGTTATGTATTGTAAGACAAAATTAACATATTCCTTACTTTGTTAATTCCCTTTCCTTGAGGCTCACTGAAGCAACAGTAGATATATTCTCTATAGAAGTGAAATATGTTCTTTAATTTGTCTTAATACTATGTGACAATCATTGACCTGTACTTTGAGACAGATGGGAAGGTCTCAGATGGAGACAAAGTCTTAAACTGAGGATTCAGAAAAGGAGTCAACTTCCATTTTTCCTGAATACAGTCTGAAATGGAAGAAATACGTAGCAGGTTGTAAAATGCAGAAGCCAAATCTGCCACTCGCTGCTCTCTATTTATTAAAGAAATAAATAAACATTGATCCACATTCTAGAAAAACTTCAACAAAACCTAGAATTTTAGAAAATGAGTTTATTCAATAAAAGTTGTTTCTGCAAAGAGTTTTCATGGGGTAGATTACGCTACATGTGCAAACTGAGTTGTAGTAATTTCTTTTGTACTTTGAAAGAGGAAATCTCTTATACTTTATGATCGTGAAGGCAGCAAGCAGCTTCAGCTTGTTATCTGAGTCAGTCTCCATTAAACTCTTGTAATGCACACTAATACAATGTTCCTACGGGAATGCCATGGTGATATTTATCTTAGGCCCGCCTGCTAAGAAAATCCCTGCCAAGCATGAGAGGAGGCATCTGTATGCATGGCTGAGTGGCATTTTTATGCTAGCAGATATTGGAGGGCTCTGAAAAGATTCAGATTCAGTAAGAATTGAATTTGAGAAAAACACCTGAGGAAAGGGCACTTGGATTTCTTTTCTCTTTAGTTGAGGGGCTTAACTTGACATTTGAAGTAATAAAACCATCTGTAAAATCATGCCTTGTCTGGGAGTGCTGTTATAACAAGTTGAACTCTTCCAGATTGGATGAAATAACAAGTTAATTGTCAAGTTAATAGATTTCCCAGGTGCTTGCTGCAAACAGACCTACCTTTTTAACAGTCTTCATTGCTCATTAATTTCCTCTCTTAATTTCTCTCATTCCTATTCCTTGAGGAGTATGGAAACCCGTACAACTAATCATGTCTGAGGTATGCATATGAATCACCCCAGAAATACGTGGTTGGGATCTTTCTCTAGGTTAAGAGGCCATTTTAGATAAAGAATAATTTCTCATCTTGTGGAAAGGATTTATTGTGAACTTCAGTACAGCCAGAGGCTCCGTGTAACAACTAGCTCTTAGGTAGGAATTTTCATTCTAAACTAATTAACATGTCCTAAATCCTAAACTACTGTAAATGAGAAATAATTGGAGATGGCTGACTCACCTGACGTTTCTTTTCCTTCCTATTAAATGTATTGAAACTCTCTGAGAGCTCTATTAAATGGACACTCTCCTACAATTAAATACTATTTGGATATTATATTTCTTGTACCATGTCATATTTTGACATTGATTTCAAGCTGAAAGGTGTTACTTTACACAAGAGACAATTGATATGTGGTGTGATTAAAACTGAGTTGTGATATGCAAATAGGAATACAATTAGAAGTAGAGTGTGTGGCTAAAACTTGTATCTGTTGTGTGGCTAAAACTTGTATCTGTTTTCTTTAATATACTAATTCACTACAGCTGTTTAGCAAATGGCTCACGAATAACACTCTACAGAAGACTCTCAACTTCTCAAAATGACACATTCGGATCCTGATCCACAGGATTTTTCCGTCTTGAATGGAATCCAATTCAGTTTTTCTCCTTACGTGGGCCTTACTTTAGCTTACCCATAGAATCAGTGATCTATTTAATCTTTCTAGCTATCCCCATCTTACATTTGTCACATTCTTCAAGTATCATTGGTGATGAGTGATTCATTAATTAAACAAGTTGTCTCCTAAACAAACCAAGTTTTTTGAGACTCTTCAAAATCCCGACTCTTATAGTTCTTGTTTGCTCTCAGTCAATACTAGAAAGAAAAATGAGATAGAAAATATTGAAAACATTAATTTGTCTGGATTACAGTGCAAGCAGCTTTAAGAAGCCAGAATAAAATTTTGTATGTGTATTTGAATGGTTCAGTTTAAAACTTTCTACCACTACCATGTACAGACAGAGCATAAACTCATTCTCCGATTACTTTTATTCGATTTTGTTTCCTTGTGCAAAACGTCTACACTGCAGAATGCAAAGGAAAAATGACAGCTAGACAACCTCTCCTTGGTAACTTGATATTTATATCCTTTGCTGAAATTCTTTCGTCAATGCATATCTGAAAAGCTGTACTAGAAGAAACAGCTCAGAAAAAAATAAAATTATGAATTGATTTTTCCTATTAGTTATGTCATAACTAGGTAATTATTCCAAGAGATTTATAGTGTGTCTCTAGTGCACTAAAGACTTAAAAATACAGATTCTTTTCTTGCAACATTTGTGATTAAAAAGTCATAGGAAATTAGAAGTGGACAAGCCTCTATTTCTGAAAGTGATAAAGTAGAAACTGAAAAGAATTATCAAAATGTCTAACAATTCTTAAATTAAGTATAACATTTGATGTGAAAATTACTAAGGACCTGGATGGCTCTTATTTTTTCAACAACAGATTCTCCACAATGAATGATACTCCACGAAGTTGTCTCTCTTATAGTGTCACACTTGTACTGTGATTTTATGCACATAAATTGCAATGAGATGCTCTTTACATTTCCTTGTTTATGTCCAGTAACACAAATAAGCCTGAAATAATAGTGGGTACTCAGGGAAATCCACACTGTAATGAAGTCCTCATCTGATGCAGAGTTAGCTAAAAAGAAAACTCTTTAAGCAGTATTTATGTTGTGGGTTGAATTTGAACAGCTGTAGTTCCTGAGCCTGCCAGAGCTCCTATATTGAGGCACAGCTCTTATAAAGTGTAATAAAACAGCCTAGGTTGGCAGTCACTTAAAATCTGATTTGATTTTTACCAGAGCCAGTGTAGAAGTCATTGAAACCATAATCTTTTCCACTGTGGTCTACTGTTGCAGCTACAGAGTAAAGCTGGGTAGAAGCGGCTCTTCTTTAATTTCTTCATTTTTTAGTAGAAAATAATGTAATGGTCTGTATGCATCATAATTATGTAGCATGATGTTTTTACACTGAGATTTATCATTCAGCAAACATAAAATTAGGGTAAAACACAATATGTCTTTGAAGCAGAATTTCTGATAGATTTGTCTTTGGGAATTGTTGAGTGGTTATATAATTAGAAATACAAAACAGAATATTCATATGGATTAGTCCTTAGTACAAAGATAGTCTTTTGGCCATGTACTTATTTATTAATCAGATATTGCAAACATATTTATAAAGAACAACCAAGAAAAGAGACCCATTGAAATGTCATTCTGACTTTACCAGGTGAAGTTCTGTTTGTTCCACTTCCGCAAAGCAATCTAATTATCTCATATATGGCTACAGAACCCTTCAGAATATTGTAAATGTGCAAAAGCTATTCAACTGTACTAAGGCCAGGGAAATGAAATTTTGAATTAACCATTCTTTGGGAAAAGACATTTAAATGGAGTCTGAAAGTTACAGAACGTGCAATGCCCAATTAAATTTGATCTTTACAGAATCAAACTCCTTCTCTATGAAAGCGGAGTACATTAAGCACTTGTATTCTCACCTATACTGAGCAGATAATGAATCATAAATCAAAGAGCGATGACCCAAGTAGTCCACTCAGCTGGATTTCTTTATTCCTCCACAGCAGTAGATTAATGATCCAGAAGGTAATCCCTGTTGTAATCCTTTAGCTATGGATGAAAGGAGACCCTCAGACCCTCATCATCTGCACTTTTGCATAATATTTTGATATACATGACATAATACACAAAGGAGTGCTTGCGTGGCTCCTTTCTTCTTTTTGAAGAATTAATGGTGGTGACAGGACAGTGTGTAATTTATACCACTCATTACTTACAGAGCAAGACAAATATATATCTCCTTTTATACCAATCTCTTCAATAACCTGCCAGGGTTTTGCCATGAATTGGGCTCCATTTTCTCTCCTTTAGGCTAGCAAAAGCCAGCAAAAGGCCAGAGATGCTGCTGTTGTTATCTGGCTGGCCAGTATGGTATATGATGTAAGGGCGGTATGGAGGGTTCATTGGTCATCTCCCTTCACGCAGGATTAAGGAAATTGTATTAAAAAATACAGGCCATAGCCATGCAAAAGGATGCATTCAGAGATTCAGATTAAACTATCTAATAACCTGGGTATTCACCTGTTTAAGAATCCAGTTTTCCTTATGTATTTTCTTTTCATGTATTTTAGACTGAACTGAATGTCTCCCTGTCCACTCACCCAAAAGGATATCATATTTCAAGTGTTTCCTCAGCTTTTGAAAATTCAGAAATGTTTGAGAAGCGACAACATCAAAAAATTATCTAGACTGAAAAATCAGTAGTTCTAACACCCTCCAAACAGAGCTCAGAATCACTAGTCAGTTTTCCAAAATGACTGCAATAAATAAGAAACATTCTGAGTTTTTTAGCAATTTTGGAAGAGGAACTGTGTCTGGTAAATTGCAACTTAGGAGTATTAAACTTTCTCTGGACCATAATCCAACTGGGCATGGGGCTCCAGTACAGTCTCAGAAATTGAGTCATTTACAAGACAGACTGCTTCTTTAGCCTAAAGAAGCAAAGGCTGAGAGGAATATGTGGTCTATAAATACACCTAGGAATACAACTTCCTGAAAAGAGTAATGTACTCCATCAGGACATTAGGATGGAAACACTTGTTAAACACTTAGGCTGTCACTTAAAAGAAGGTTCTGAACAAGTTCAGCCCCTAAACACAGACACTGCCATGCAGCAGCAGAATTAGGGGATAAACAACAAAACTGTGCTCCTGATGAAGTGAAGTAAATGGGTGGACTTGCATGATATGACGTCCTCTGACAGCAAGAGATGATGACTCCTTTCTTCTGAAAGCAAAAGGAGAAAAATCCTTAAATCTACAGGGAACATAAAGCCATATATAATGTAGGTTTAACACCAGGCACAACCTTCGCTTGCTCTATTTTCTTCTTTCTTCTTACATGCTTCAATTCTGAAGACTGGAGCTCTGACATCAGCTTTATAACACCAAAGTCAATGTACTTCTCTAGAAGAATCACCAAACAGGACTGAAATCATTGGTACCAAATCTAAGTTTATCAAGCTCTTTTATTTTTTTTAAACAAGATTCAATCTTTCTACATAAATTATGTATCTCTAGATTTTCCATGAAGAGCCTTCCTAGAATACAGCATGTTTCTTTCTATACTCCCTAATAGACAAAATTGCTTGCTTGAAACAGTGTGTAGATATTCTGACTGTGATAATGGAAAGAGGGATTGTCTGAAAGATAAAGATGAGGAGCTGTATTAGAATAGCAACAAATGGTGTAAAGATATCTATCAAACATGCTCGTGACCATGTCCAGTAAAAAGCAATTCAACAGTGTATAAAATTAGCAAACAACAAGGAGCCACCCAGGTTCTGTATAATATATCTCCTCTATCAAACAGCTGATGTGCAAGAACTTAACATCTTCTACTATTTGGACAAATAGCAACAATATCAGGTAATTTTACAAAACTAGAGATTATTCTATTTTATGCAGTCAATAGGCTGGCTATTTCATATGCCACTGGCCAAAAATTGCTGCTCTGTGTACATTTCCAAAGCAGATCACTGGTCCAGCTCATCTAACAATATGACAAAGTGGATGTTTTTTAATTCTTTAATACTTTTCTCCCATGCCAAAAAGAGGATGTATATTGAATAAGAGCAAATTCTGACTTGACAAACATCAAGCAATAGAATCAAGACATTCAAAGTATTTATATCCCATGTGGGGAAATAGGTTATGCTCTTTCATGCTGTGGTCTCAGAGAAACATGAAATAGGACTTCTAAATGTCCAGGTCAGTTCCAGAAAAGATACAAAAATTAGATCTTATACACCAACCTCATGTACACTCCTTTAAGCCTGTTAAGCTATGCAAAACTCTATCAAGTATTAAATAATACACTCAGTGGGGAAGGACAAGATCTTTTTTTTTTTCCTTTCTCCCCCTCATTACTGAAACAACCTCCATTCTTTCCCAAAACCACACTGTATTGAAAATATTGTTCTCATCATGACAATGTTGATATTTAGATAAGTTAATTATCTTTTTCGTTGTAGTGTTTGAGAATCTGTAGTGTTTGAGCTTAATCTTTGAATAATCAGTCACTTTTTAATTTAAAAATGTTGATCAATGAAGTTATCAAAATTCTTATCCTCACAAGGGAAAGTTGTTTTTTCACCCTCCCTACTAAGTGACCCGCATGTATCTGTATAAAACGGAAGTAAAGCTTTTCCTATCTATTTACTTCAAAAGCAGAAGATTGATCAAATTATTCTTCAGATACTTTAAAGACTGATCTAAAAGATGAATGTCTTGTTTTCTACCTCATTTCTCTTTGACTGTTCCAAAGCAAAAAGAAGATAAACTGAAAATATCGTAGTTGCCCAAGCCAGTGTGAGCCCTGGGAGGCTACACGTTCTGTTTGATGTATCCAAGGAAAGGTCAGCCTTCTACACCCGTCACAAACCAAATGGGAAATCTTCAGTGAAAGTCAGGGGCTGTTTGTGAGCAGGACAGGCTGCTCCTGCAAGTCTAGTTGTGCTGAACTCCATGCACTCCATTACCAAAGCTGGCAGTAATTAGATTGCTGCATCATAAATATTAAGTCTGTTGCAATTGTTCCTCTCAAAATATATGTTACAGATATATGTTCATACACTAGCTTTGAAAGGCAAAGTTAAGAGTATTAATGAAGAGTGGGGAAGCTTTAGGTAGGTGAAGGAGGGAAAGAGACAATAAAGAAAAATAAAAAAGGTACCAGAATTTATAGGTAGTTTCAGAAGAGGAAATGGACAGCCTTTTCCATCTACCTTTTCCTTCTGCTTTGCAAGCAAATACATTGTTCCTGTATACACAAATCTCTTCACAAAAGGTCTGCCTTTCAGGATATTTCAATATTCCTATATACAAAGTTATACCTATGCTTTGGATCTGAGCTACCCATTTTCATATTTTTAAACAGAAATTTTGTCTCAGACTTTCAGGTAGAACAAATACTCATAGCCCTTCAAGACTATTTAAAATATCAGAGGAGCTGTTAAGGTTTTACTCGTTTTTAATGTGTTTCTGCCAGCTGTAGTTTTAAAATGTTTTGTCAACTCTCATAATTCTAACTGTTTTATACACAATCCTCAGGGTTGCTCTTCAATGGATGGTGATTGTATAGATGTTCAAGAGCCTGCAAATCCTCTCTGTGGATTCAGGATGAGAATATATCCCCTTCCAGTACCAGTAAAGATGCATTTAAAGTTGATTCTATCCCTTTCTTTGAGAGTTCCATGGAGTAGGTCTGAAAAAAAAAATCCCATTCAGAAAAGGAAAAAATAATCTGTTCTGTCCTCTACAAGCACAGTTGTTCCTATCACATGTTAAAGTGAAACTCTGAAGATGTTTCTTTAATATATACCCTGATAACCCTTCAGAGTTTTATTCCTTCCTTCCAAGTGGATGCATTTTCCCAGTCTGTGATGCTATTCTAAATCTCCTGGGTATTTCCTTTCTTTCTAGTCGTCCTCTTGACACTCTCTTTGGAATTACCCATTTCATTCTACTAATTAACACAGCACTTTGATTCCACTATTATGACATTTTGTATACGGGTTTTAAGATTGGTGGCATGTGTCAAGCTTCATTGACAGACTCATACCATCCAGTGAATATCTCCTTCAGTGAAATGTTGCCATTTTCTCTTAGGTTTTATCCTTTAACTTTGCCTTAACTACTTGTCCATGGAGTCAAGGTGGATAATGTCACATCTTCCATAATTAACTAGTCTCAATGTATTAATTGGACCTTATATCCCCTATAGAATGACAAAAGTTGCTATGACAAGTTAAAAGCCATCGTTTAACACAAATATTAAGGTAAGTATATTATTCTGCAGGTTAGTTTCACTCCTTTCAGTGCTAGGTTTGCTAAAATGTACATAAAATTTAGCATGTCTTTTCATAGAATCATAGAAGGTAGAGGTTGGAAGTGACCTTTAGAGATCATCTAGTCCAACACTCTGCCAAAGTAGGTCCACTTTTAGACTATATCTGTTTGCTAACCCTCTGAGAGATCTATCAGAGTACTATTTTAGTTTTAACAATGAGGATATTTATTTTGTATTTTATAACATAGATATATGATTTCCTAATGAGTAACTGTATTTTCTGTTACCCCATCTACGTTGTAACGTGTTCTAAGGTTCTGCAGTTCTCCATACAGAGAATAAAGTACTGGGGAGATTAAATATTAGACATAGAAAACAAGAATTGGCAAATTGGAAATATATTTAAAAGGCAACTTTAGGGGAAAAAAAAATCTTGAATCGTGGAGTCAACATTTTGATCACTCAAATATTTGTTACTTTAAATTGAGTGTATGAACATTATGCCTACTTAAACAAAATTTTATGAAGTCCACATGCAGCTTTGCTTTTGGGGTTTTTTTTAAAGATTACTTATCACAAAAAACCTAAAAATGTTCAAACTATAATGAAAAAAATTCCAGTTAAATATTGTAGCTTTGGTCTGTTACTATCCTTCAAGTATTTCCACAGCCGTTTTTGCACTCAAATTTTCATAATTAGGTGGCAATTTAGAGTGGGCCACTATTAGAAGACCACTCTTCAAGAGAAGACTTCAAAATTACATCTAATTTTTGTGAGCCTTTCATTGGCTAAGCCTAAAATAAATTCTCTCGAGGCTAGACAGAAACAGCAATAATAGCATGTGATTTGTACAAACAGCTTTTCTTTTGACACGTAGTTGCCAATGTTCAAAATAATTGCAAATCAGAAGGCTACATATTTATGAGAACTAATCTCTGTAAATCTCATATTTGATCATGTTCCTTCCAAATAAGAACAGTAAACTTGCCAGTGAAACGTGTAAATCAGTTTTATCACTGTCTATGTGTGCATATGTATGATGTATAAATATACTTGAAATTCCAAGCTGAACTTGTACGTAGGTCTGATAAGTTTTTCTACTTTAAATGTCATTTTTTTCTAAGTGGTTGGAGTGGAGTCATAGGAGTGTTATGGCTAGTATCATGTATGAACATGCATTTCATATGTTTTATGTGCAGTGCTGCCACTGTCCGTACTGCAATGGAACTGTGGGTCCTTGCAACAGTAAATAGTTCCTTAGAAAATTATCTTATTAGTTAAAGCTACAGTTTTAATAAAATACAGCCAGGTTCTGATTCACAGCAACAGTGAATCATCTGCCAATTTCCAGTTCTAAACTAAGCTACAATGACACAAAGCTAAACAAATTGGATCTGGAGGCTTTACTTTCTTGTCTTTCTAATACAACCTCTGTTAAAAAATACCTTACTCTATTACTACAGTAGAGACAAGCACTTACTGGGACCTCTACCATTCCAGGTACCTATAGCACTGATTCAAACCAGTAAGTTTGCCATGATAATAAAATTATTTATTGTCTGTATATTCTGTAAATTACATTCATTCTGAAAAAATAGTAAAGTGTCTTTAGATCTATTTTTTTATATAAGCAACAGTTTCATCATTAAAGCTACAGACAATTAAGTGTAGAATAACCAGTGACTTTAGGCATCAAACAAATTGAGCAACAGCATTCTTTGTGTGCTTTGTCAGCTCCAGAGGATCCAAAACACAGCTGAAAAAAAAAATGATACAGTTCTGGTCTTAATATAGTTTGTATATTGTGATACATTATAAAATGTGAATAGCAAGCTAAGAGGCCATTGAAGGTCAAATTTTTAATGCTTTTTCTTTTCTCTGGTAGCTTGGGAAGCAGTTAGAAAAGCATTCCTTTTTACTTGGCAGTAAGCTTTGGAGATGCAGTTTTACACATTTTGAATGTTTTTTCCCCCTCACATTTTTATATTTGTTTATGGAGCTACCTGAAAATATATCCATATTATCATACAGGTTTGTCCAAAGTTGTATCACACCTAAAATAAGCCAATTAATTAGTAATAATGGTCTCTTTTCATCTGCACACTCATTTTCAAATGAATTTATTGAAGTAAAGGATTTACAGCATATGGACTTACAGACTTCTCATGAGTTAAACTGGCATCCATATGTACAGCTTTCAGTAGAGAACTCTAGAGTAATATTTACAATGTAAATATCAACTTTTATTACATAAGAAACAAATATATCACAACTTTCACTTCACAACATATTTGTTCTGGTTTGATGACAAAAGTCATCGCTTTGAAATACTATGTGTAACTCAAAAATAGCTTGTTCCTGTCATAGACTTTACCAGATGTCCTTCAGAGGTCCTGAAAAGCAAAGGAGAGATGTTTTAGAAGTTGTTTTCATAAGCAGTTGCATCATTTGAAAGGTATTTGTCAAGAAGATGGAGCAGCACTTTTTTCTGTATTGTCCAGTGAAAGGACAAGGGGTGGTGAACAAAAGCTGGAATACAAGAAGTTCCACTTAAATATAAGGAAAAAATTCTTTACTGTAAGGGTGGTGGAGCCCTGGTTTCCCAGGGAGGATGGGGAATCTCCTTCTCTGGAGGTTTTCAAAACCCCCCTGGACACATTCCCGTGTGACCTGATCTAGGCAGACCAGCTTGAGTAGGGTGGTTGGACTAAATGATCTGTGATTCTATGATAAAAGCAAGCTGTGGACAGGAAATAACATGATAAAAAACAGTTACTGCACTTGGGACTGACAAGCATGAGATGGAGCTATTCACAGGCATTTGGTGGGCATTACAGCCAGTAGACAAGGCTATAGGATGTGGAAGAAAGGTTGAAGGATTAAGCAAAAATGTTACTGGACATTGGCCTACAGAGCAGAACAACTCACTTTGAAAAACAGCTGTATCCTTTAAATGGATAACCGAATTCAGATTGTTTTATACACACTATATCAGCAGCTGGACACTGCAATAAAATGACCAGTAACTGCCAATACTGAGTAAGTAATTTACCTATAGGGAGGTCTGGGTCATCAGTACAGTCCATAAAATAGAAAAGGATTGAAAATATTTCCAGGAAAATATCCATGACCCACTGCACCACTACTCTCTTTCCCTTAGTCAGTGACAGAACTTTCAGAAGGTGCGAAATACAGGAGCAGATATTTTTGCAGTCATTTAGTCTAGAAAGAATGTTTGTTTCCTGAATCCTACCACTCACAAATTGTTTTGTTCCTTAAGGCATAAGCAGTTTATGTCCTTCCTAATCTCTGGGAATTTTAGAGGAGCTGACGCATTTATGCAAAGGGAAAGAACATTTTCTTTTAGTCTTGGAAGGAAATGACAGTTTGTTGAAGTGTCTTTTATCTCCCCTAAAATAAAGTTATCCTCAAGAGTAGCCTTTTTTCTGACTTTTAGTTGAGACCCAGTTGAATGCCAAAAAACATCCTATAATCAACTTCATAATACACTTTTGAGAATACCAAGCCTGATTCATTTCTATGCTACGCTTTCAATTTATGTCCCTGCAAGTGCTGTGAAGTAGATTTTACATTTCAGAAAACCAACGAAACATATCTGAAAACTATTTAAAAAATAGTAGTAGCTAAATGGAAAGCAGTAACTTCAACATTAGCATGTCAGATGGTTCCTTTATAGCACACCTTAGATGGGAGTCAAGTGCCTTCTTAATGCTTAAGGTTCATGTTGCTGATTCTCTTGGTTCTAGGGGCAATTCCCTTCTAATGAAATAGATCTTAAACAAAATGTGCAGTTTTTAAAAAAAAATTAAAATAAATATCCTTGAGTTTGTTCTCTGAAGAAATAATAATCTTTGCAATTAAAAATGAGTCAGTTCTGGGTTTATTCTGCAGTGCACGCAAGTTGAAACACCCAAGTGAGTTAGGTACATTATTAGCAGCGCCATTTAATTAGGATTTTTCAATAATAGCAATCATGGGATAACTTAGTTACTACAGTGATTATTAAATTCAGATATGATCCTCATAGAAACATGCAGTGTTTCACAGAACATGGCTTTTTCCTAGATGATTCTGATTTTCTGACAGGCCGCACTTCCTGCACGATTAATCTTATTTGATGGGTCAAGCCCATAGCAAGAGAAAAAACAAATCCAGGCATACCAGTGGAAGGTGGCTCAGCAGCTCATCTACAGAATCATAGTTTTCTGAAAATGAAGGTTCAAGAAGTTCTGCTTCATCTCGAAGTTTAGCCGGGTTTAGCTCTTCCTGGCTGTTGTGGATCAGAAACAAGTTTTATTGCTCTCAGAAGAAAAAGTAAACAAGCAAGCAAAGCCTTCTTATAACTGTAGTTCTTACACATTTTGTTACACTAATATCAAAATATTACAGATCAAACAAATAGCATGTTAATGGCTGAAGTGACATGATATTTGAAAGAAAACAGAATGTAAGCTCTACAAAAACATGTGCTGGCACTTCTCACCTAAAGGATATGTGAGCTTTCTGGCATTTCTAAATTTTCACTTAATGTTTTTACTTAAAGACAAAATTTTCATTATAAAATTGATGTGCATGTTTCGTAAGTCTATGGATTTTTCCTTAAGAGGCTTTTTTAATAAATAAAACTCTTCTAAGAATCTGTCAGAAGCTTTTCAGAATTGCCAGATGCTGTCTCCTCATTGTTCTTTTACTCTAATCTGATTATAGTGTCTGTTTCAGCCTGGAAGAAAATGCTGTCTGTATTTGAAAACAATGTTACAAACTACATTATAAAGTCATTAATGTTCATAGCCTTTTGTTTGTCCTCTGTGTATACATACATGTGCATAAGTCTTTTCTGTATTAATACCATACAAGCTCAGAAACGATATATATTTTATTTCTTGTAGTACCTTCTTTTTCCAGTTAAAACAGAGTTTAAGTATTTCTTGACAGCCATTTGCTTTCGAAAGCGACTGTAGTTGTCAGTGAAGACAGCATCAGAGTGGCGTTTGACAGGACTATCCTGGGAGCTGTCAATAATAACAACCACAAAGAAAAAATTAATAGACATTCTCTGTTTAAAAGAAGATAACCATTAACTGAGTGAAATAAACTTTACACTGTTGATTAAGTAAAGAAAATCAGCTTTCTTCTGTTGAAAAAAATCAACTACCACTATTGTTTACTATGTATTGCAGTAACAAGGATCAGATTCTAAGGACGAGCATTAGATATTTCCGGTCACACATTCCACTGATTTCTTTCTTCTGCTCAACTTTGGCATGACCCATACAATTAGAATCCATACTCAATGATTTCTAGAGTCCCTGTCCCAGGAATTCTTCAGGATCAAACAGCTGAGTGTGAATTTCATGACTTCCTCCTGTCTGTTCTCATATCCCATGTTACCCTTTTAAAACTTTATTCTGGTTTCTATTGTTTGCATAAATATGTTTTAGTACAATGCCAAGGTGCAAACTGGTTTACGTCACAGTAAGGTCGTAAAGTATCTTCTATATCAAACTAAGTGAGGAAGGAGACTGCCTCTGAGGAGGTATTATGAGACAAAACACAAATGTATTGTGAAATGCAAACTTGAATGTCTGTTTTTCATGTATGACCTTGAAAAACTTCAGTGTGTTCTGCTTAAATGATCTACATTAGTTTATCACGTATGAGAAACTTTCACTATATGTTCCAGAGCAAAGGCAGCACCAACATAAATGCAAGACTTAATATTTACTCAGCTTGTGAGTATATGAAGTAACTGCTCAAAGGAACTGTCTAAAAGAACTTTGGATCAGACCAGAGTATTCTATTCCATTCTTAAGAGTGTGAAGGAGCTACTGCTTAGCGATATGAAAACAAGGGCAGTATACAGTGATCCTTCCCAGCATCCTGTGACCGTTAGTTTATGAAGGTTCTAGACTGGCAGTTGCAGCCAGATTCCAGCCAGATATGGATTTGCCTCATTCTTTTTTCAAATCCTTCTATAATACAGATCTCACAAACATCCAGCAACATGTTCTACAATAGGGAAAAAATCATTCCCTTTTTGTTTTCACAGTAAACCAACCTGTCTTCATTTTGTTGAGCAGTAAGTACTGAGCAATCAATCATGTTATATTTACTTTTGCCATTATTCCACCAAGCTGGTAAAAACACTACCAGGGTGAAAATAAAAGGGCAATTTTTCATTATAATATTGCCAGTATTTATTAACAATGTTACATGCAGTGTCTCTTGCTCTACCCTTCACATCTCTATCAGGAATAAACAATAACATATTCATTTAGTAACGAGTGACACTAAGTTGCTACATAGGACTTTCAGCTCCCCCATCATTATATCAGTTTCTCTTTCTTTATCTCTAAATTGCAAAAATGAGAACTTGGGTACAGAAGGGTAAAAAACTGCCAATGAAGCCAGCTAAGAAAAAATTCTACCTAATGTAAGTGTCACCTCACCTAACTCGTTTTCTAATAAGCGAATGCAGATATCTCTTCACAGCAAGTTTAGCCAAAAGATGGCTGTAGACACTGGTGAAAATTCCATCAGCATGCCTTGCATTTCTGAAATGGACAATAAATAAACTCTACAATACAACCTGGCTTCATATCATTTTGATAATGTTCATTTTCTAAACATACCATTTTCCGTATCTATTGTACAAATTAAATTAAGCTAATGCCATAAAACAAACATATAGGTTTTCACAATATACTTTTTAGCCCTTGCTGGGAAGTGAATGACTTTATCATGTCAGAGTGACAATGCAGTCAACATTTCTGCAAACATTCGTACTGCTACTAGAACTCAATCAGAGGTCACGAAGCAAGGTTTTTCTGTAATTGATTCTTCCTTTCTTATTTCTCAGTTTGAGAATGTGACTGATATTTTAGCATAATTCAAGTAGTGCATCATCATTTGTATTTATGATAATAAAGAAACTCACCTATCAATAATTCTGGACAGATCAAAATAGAATTTCTCATTTTCAGGTAGTGTGTTCTGCAAAATATCTGATTCAGATTTTAATGATCCATGGGCATGGTCAGGTTCACTGGCTCCATCAAAGTGCATTCTGTTTCCCAATCTGTTGGAGAAGGAAATTGTAAGAAGTACAGTTAGCTGAAGACATGCAAGTCTTCACTACAACTTACGTTCTGATTGATATCAAAGTCACATCTACCTACTTTAATCTATAAGGCATTCTAAAGCAGTCTGGATAAAACAAGTCACTTCTAGGTATCATCCATACTTGCTGATGGAGTAATCAATGTAACAGATCTTTCTCTTTAATGCATATTTTTCTAGATGCATGTTGTCATTGCACACAACGTATTCCAGTGAACAGGGAATAACGTATGGCAATTACAGTTCAAGTGACAATCATGAAGCTTTTTGTAGCAACTGTTTTATATAAATGACGGATGGAGTTACCAGCCTCCACCCATGCAAAGGGAAAACAGTTCCTGTGAAGTACTTACTTTCCAATTAAGACCTAAATGTACATTGACATGCAGTATGAAATAGCTCTTAGGACTTCTCTGAAGAACATAAATACACTCTTAAGAACTGCAAACTATGTGGGAAGTGCAGTCTTGTATCTCTACTTGGTTTCATTAGCTCATGTTTAAATAAATTTGCTAGATTAAAGTTAAAAAAGGTTCATATTCAACCTTATAAAATATATCATGTCCATTGCTATCCATAAACCAATCTATGGTTACTTCACACTTTTGTAACTGCTGGTTCTTATGATGGGTCACATTTTCTCAAGAGCAATCTGACTGCATAGTATCAGACCTTTCTTCTAGCTGCTCTGATGTTTTCTAGCAAGCCACAGGTTCCCATCACCACTGTACATCCCGTTAAATGATGATGTGCAAAAAAAAATCACATGCTAAAATGAGGATAGGTTATTGTTCTTGTAATTTTACAATTGTTATAACGATTAGTACTACTTAGATATATAACGCGTGTAAGATTTCTTTCTGGTAAAAGTAAATTAGTTGTGTAAAATAAACCCACTGTGGTCACACCTTTTGAAAATCTGTGACTGCTGTTTTGCTGTACTGCTTTTCCTCTATCTTTTTACGTTTCATGTTGCGCTTACCTAAAGGTAAAACACACTTTTCTACCATCTGATTTAGTTTGATTTCATTTAGTTAGACAACTAACATCAACTTCAACCATTCAAAGCAGGCAGCAGTTCAAGAACTGCACATCATCCCATATGGACCACTACCTATTTCGTGATTTAGGAATGTTTCATAGGTTCGATTTCACCTCCGTTTGTCAATGCTGTTTTAAAAAGTGCGTCCAGCTAGCTCAACTTCAGAGGCAAAGGAGCTTCCTCACCACAAATGCCCAGGCTGTTTGGGTGGACACGCACCCTGTCCCGCAGCACACTGTAACACGCATCCGTTACACTGTCTGCAGAGGCGGAGGTCACGGCTGCCGGTGCCTCGGGAGGGGCGTGCGTGCCTCGGAGGGCTCCCAAAGCCGGGTTGGGCGAGCACCGGCCGGGCTCAGCCAGGCACACCTAACCGAAGTCACGGCGTGGAGATGCACGCCTGCCCGTTCCCGAGCAAGCATCCCGACAGCGAATGCCGGACTGCGTCGTTGTTGGCAGCGCACGGCGGAAGACCGGCGGCCTCTCATAGCCCCCTCTACCTTCCCCGCGGAGCGCGGATCGCAGCGCGGAGCGGAGCAGCCCTTACCGCGGGACTGGGGGGAAGGCGGCGCCCCGCGGGGGCAGCGCCCGCGCCCGCCAGCAGAGAGCGCTGAGGAGGGCGAGGGCGAGGAGGAGCGGGGAGGCGCCGCGGTGCTCCATGGCCGCCACCTGCGGAGGGAAGAGCGCAGCCGTCACCCACCGACCCACCCGCCCGCACTCGCCAGTCCCGCGCTGGAGCGCCTCGGCCCCGGCCCCGAGACGCGGAGCAGCCGACCCGGCCCTGGTCCCGGCCCCGGCCCCAGCCCTGGCGGGGGAGCTGTTGGCGGGCCAGGGCAGCCGGCACCCCTCGAAGGTGCCCGCAGGTCCAGTACGAGGGGCGGCAGCGCACGGGGTTTAGCGACCTTGAAAAATACATTTCTTTTTAATGAGGTAAAAAAGACAGGTCCCTCTCGCACTGCCCTGGGACGGAACGGGGGAGGAGGGGTGGGTGGATGAGGGTCGATCAAAGCTGCTCTTCGCTACCCGACGGCCGAGGCGCCTTCACTGCAGGTCTGCGAGGGAAGATGGGATAGGGGGACAGGGACACCCTGCTCATCCTCTGAGAAGTTCCCACTGCGACGGAGGGAAAGTTACTCACGGAGCCGCGAGTTCGTCGATGGGTCTGGCTGTGCGGGCGCGGAGAGAAGTGGAGCGGAGCGGAAAGCTGCTGGAACTCTGCACCCTGGTCCACTGCGCGGCTGCCGGGGCAGTGATAGCAGAAGAGGAAGAGAAGGAGGAAGAAGAAGAGGTGAGCTCCGTCTCGCCACAAGCTCTGAGCTCTCCGCCGCGCCACCGCGTTTTATAGCGTTTACACGTTTCTGCTTCCAAAGAAGCAATCACGTTACTGGGGAGACGTCACTCTTCCCCAGGGGATGGTCGCTTTGGTCAGGACAGTGAGAGACTTATATTTAACCCATGAACAGCCACTCATCCTATCTC
>WBNH01005172.1:286658-347829 GCA_013401255.1 Urocolius indicus | reverse complement strand
CCCCCCCCCCCCCCCCCGCCGTTATTTGATTTATATTAATGAGTTGGGTTTTGTGGGAAGCAGAGCCCCGTCGGCAGATTGATTCCGCCTGGCAAAGCAGGAGGGCAGTCGGCGGACTGGGGCTGCTGGGTGCACGCCACACCGCGCACCCCTGCCCACCCCCAGGGCAGCCGGGAGGGGAGGGGGCTGCAGACCCTGGAGCCCTTCGCTCCCGTCCCGCGTACTTCCCTGCGGTGCCCCCTCCTTGGCAGGGTTACTCCTTTCCTTAGCTCTTCGTCGGTGTTTTCAAACTGAGCTGGTCCCTCTCTGTCTCAGGCACATCCCCGTCCGCTCCGGGAATTCCCGCCTGGGGCCGCCTCTCGCACAAGCCACAGCTCTTGAGACTGCAGAGGCTGCGCTGCAGGGAGCTGGTCTTAACAAAATCTTTCTTTCTATGGGCTTTATCCTGATTTTAGGGGGTGGCAGGGTATTCACTAGATTTCGTGGTTTTTTCGTTTAAGCAGTATGTGTTCATGGAAAACAGATCAGCCCCCACATCCAAGCACTGCTTGGTGTATTCAAGCACTGTACGTGCTTGTCACCATACCATTGATCCCAGAGCCGGCATCCGCTCCTCTGGAGCTCAGGAAGCGCGGCTGGGGCATATGTTAAACCCTCGTGAGCGAGAAGGGGGACACCTCTTCCTTGTAACGTGTCTCAAGGCCAGTCCTCGGGGCTGGAGTCACTGCCACAGCAAGGGATAATCAGATAGTTTCAAGCTTTCGATTTTCTCCTTCGAATTTTCCCTGCCTCAGGGAAAGATGTGGGATAGCAGGGAAATAAACACGGGGAGAGAGGGCATGTGACCCACGGGCGAGCTGGCAAGGCAAGGCTGTTCCTGCAAGCACCTCTCCAGTCTCGCACTGTGTCTTTTCAGTGCCTGCTCTGAAATACCCGCCAAAGAATCCCGGCAAGATTTTCAGCTGAAAATGTCATTACCTATTTTCTTTTTTCTTTCTTGCTTTCTCTTGAGCCTCTAATCCTCCTACTCAGTAAGTAACGATTGTACCAAATCCATACAGACGATTTCAGAATTTCTTCTTACTTCTAATAAGTTTCTCTGTTTCATGTTTCACTAAAGGTTAGGCAGGCTCAGTGCCGAAGATTCTGCGATGCTTAATCACATTTTCTAATTCAGTTACATAAAAATTAAGCTAATTAGATTTAAAATGCCTGGAAATTTGTTTCTCAGATGACAGCTGTGACTAAAACCAGAGTTCCTGCAGTAGTCTAATTTCAGGAAATTTTCCCCTTGTTACTACATAACTAGAGGTCGAATTCTGTTCTGGAATGGCGAGATGAGCATCAATAGAACCGTATTCCCCCTCCCTCCTCAGAAATGTCCTAGCTCGGGCGCATAGGCGTCGTGTTGTATGCACCACCTGGGAAAGTCCAATGGACTTCACCCCAAGTGCTTCAGAGAAGAGAGAGGAGGAGAAACTCATCTCTCGAGTGGTGTAAATACGCGTCGTTGAAGCTTTCGAAGGCTGTCGATGCCGATGCCCAGCCTCCCGGACTGGAGTAGCGAGCGTGGCGGGGAACGCGACCCTTGGGCTGGAGCGCCGCGGCTGCTCCCCCACCCTCCACTCCCCTCCTCCCGAGCCCTGCTCCCGCCGAGGGCATCGCTGCGGGACCAGCCCGAAGACAGTAGCAACGGGAGAAGAAAAGTTTCCTATCAGCACGCCTGGGCTAGCGCAGCCTAGAAAGGGGAGGATGGGGGGGTGTCTCGTAGGAGTGCTGCAATCCCTGGGGGGAGGAGGGGAGCTGCCAACTGAATCTAAGGGATATGTAAAAAAACACAAGTCTGTTGTCAGTTGCTATATATGTGCTATATGGGTGGCTGCATGCTGTGAGGAAATGTATATAGACTGCACTGCTAAGAAAAAAATGAAAAAAAAATGGTAAATTGGAACTTTTTTTTTACCATGCCATGACCATTTATTATAGCTGGTAAATCTTGTGTGTTGTAACTTTGTTCCTCTTTTCACAGGTAGTACATGAGATTGGTTAAAGGAGTAACATGCTGTGAGTCTGGCTATAATGGCCTCAGAGTCTCTCTAGGAGCAGCAGTACTACTGAAGAAAAAAAAACCACCTCTCTATTATAACCCCTTTAATGACCTGAGCAAGTTTAATGCATCTAATCTTGCAATACTATCTGTTTTCCCCATTCTATAGACAAGAAATGGAATCATAAGGAGATCAAGTGGATTCCCCTTGTTTATCCAGGAAATCACCAGTAGAGATTTTAATTGACCTTAGATGTCCCAAGCACTTTTCATTTGATCTGTTGTATTTCCCTTCAACATCCTGCTGCACCCACCACAGTCCCTTCCTCTTGAATTAAGATAAACTGAAGAGAGATGCTACTTTCCCCTTTCTCTTTAGTCCTTCCTCTCACCTCTCAAGAGATTTTTCATTGAGGAAAGTTGTTTTCCTTGTTTTGGAATAACTGAGAAGGATTTGGGATAGCAATGATGAACAATTTCTGGACAGTAAATTCTACTGTTTTCTACTTACAGAAACTCTACCCTTTCAGAAAAGTGCTGCTTGGGAAAAACATAGTGGTTGGGAGCTTCTCCAGGATAATGGTCTGACCCAGGCCACAGCAGTGGCTGTTGCAGGAAACCTGATGCATAGCAACTCCACATTTACTGGACATTTTATCTTTGGTCAATAGGTTATCAAATATTTTTTGATTGTTTTCCATTTTCACTTGATTTTCTTTAATATTCCACTTAAAACAAAAAAGCCTTATAATCAGAAAATGGTAATATTTGGGAATGATGGAAAAGTGATTAGACAAGACTGAGCAAAGTGCAGAAGCCTGTCTGAAAGTTTATCTCACCATTTGTATACAAACTTGTGAGATATATACGTAAAAAAAGTATTACCTAAAATAGCTATGTCATCTGGGGGAAAGAGATTCAGGAGTTTTTAAGTTTGGTAGTTAGATTTGATTACTATTTTTAGCATGTAAAATTGTGCTGAAATTGGTGGGCTAAAAAAACTCTTAGAGCTCAATCTATAATGAGATAAATCTGCTTAGTTCCATGAATGACCTGTTTAACATTTACAAGATTTCTTATGTAATTGTATTTCAAAAAGAAAAATTATATCAACAATAAAAATGCAGGCTTACTTGGGGAGAAAAAAAAAGTTAGTTAGTTTAGAATTTATGTATTATGTCAGAAAAGGAAACTTCTACTGACTCATGAGCTCTACCTCATGAATCATTAGGTCTGCAGAATCTCCCTGGTTTTCATGTTCCTGTAGATGAGTTCAGAAATTCTACTTTTGATCTCATAGCCATATCACATTGATCCATGAGTTTTTAGAGCTTATAGAGCAGATTGATGGAGGACTACCATTCAACAGCTAGCAGAACAACTTTTCCAACTTCCACAAATGACACAGCAAAAGTCAAACAACTGCACACGAAGAGTAAAATATACAAATAAAAAGTAATAAGATAATCTGCATATCTTTAGTCCTTTGATAGCATGATTAGCATGATTAGCATTGTCTCCAATTTCTGCTTTTAACATCCTGTTGCTGGGTCCCACTTTCACATAAAGGTTCATAGTCCTCTATATTATCTGATTGGAAAAAAATAAATGGTATCACTTGTTGAAACTTGTCCCAGCTTCACTCTCTTTGCAGCTATGTCTGAATGCTTCTCTGGAGAAATAAGGAGAAAATCATCAGTTCATCCTTTTACGTAAGTTTTATTCCAAAGGTATACTCCCCATTTCATCATACTTTTAGCCTGAATCAGTTTTGCAGACTAAGACATGTGATGGTAAACAGAAAAAAAACTCAGACAATTTTTTGCAATTGAAAACTAAAGACTTGCTCACTGCAGCAGAAACATTCAGCTGAAGAGTGCTTGTCTCCTCAGCTCCCAGGCTGTGGTGTGGAGGTCACATAGATGGAACAGGGGAGTGAGTCTTTGTTTCCTCCCTATCCTTCCTGAGCCCTGCTCTCAGATCACAAGTGTGGATCCCCAGAGCAGTCACTAACTGGTGAAAACTCCTAGAAGTCTGAGACCAAACTCCTACTCATTCTGTAGTGTGGATATGACTTTTTTTGCCATCCTCCTCTCTATATCAGACACATATATTGTGCAGTCATTCCTCAGGTTTAACAGAAGCTTAGATATTTCTGTTTTTCTTTCAAAGAAATCTCCTAATGCTTCACTTGATAAAATAATTTCATTCACCTTAAAACTCAGAAAATCACAGAGTAATGCAAAGCTTCTCAGTAGATCAAGTTTTTTTTCTGATTTAGTCATGTTAGGCATTCTTTGTTTTTAACAAGCTCTCTGAAATATATCCTATTCCTATCAGCACTGTTAAAATCTTCAATCATCAGCAAAGGGTCAGATGATACTTTCACCACCAGAAATGTGTTCCTCCTCTCGCAGCTGCTTCAGCCCATCCTTCTCCTCTGCAAATCTAAAATAACCTCTGTATGTGTCAAGAATGTATGTCTTTAAGATGTCACAGTATTCAGACTCAACTTCCCATCCATTTTCAGATAATTCTTTGCTTCACAGAGTTTCAAGATTTTCTAAATAAATTGATTTGTGTATAAAAAAATGGGATTTTCTATAGTGAATCTCTGAAAATTCAGTTTATTTTTCATTGTATTCTAACATATGCAAGTTTCTCTAGGCTAATATCTAATTATTCAAATAGATACTAAAAGCAATCTTTCAAACTTGCATTCGTACATTTTCCCCATGCTTTCAAGCCTGTTACCTATACTATATGATAACTTTTGGATGTCTTTTGCCTCTACCTGTACAAAAGGAGTAAAAAATGAAAATAAACTCTAGAATCCCTTCAGATTACCTGTAAAGAGTAAAACTCATACAACAGTACCACAGTGGAGCTCAAAAGTTGTAAAGAAAGCCTGAGAGCAAGCATGCCTGTGGCTCGTTGTCTCATTCTGATTCACTGTTGACACCCACCTTAAAGAGTTTGGCTGGAAGTTTACCAGAATCTTGGGGCATCCAAGAAGCTGGTGATGCTAGGAAGACATCTCCAGAAGCAGCCAAGCTATTAAAAGTCTCTTTGCCTTCCTACATACTTCCTATACTGACTGCAAAAAAAGCCATGGAACATCAGAGAATTTAGTCCATTTATACATTTGTAACTGCAATATTGGAATCTTTCATGGGATGTATACCATAATATCTGTGCTGAAAGTACTGGGATACTTCTCCAAATTTACACAGATCCTCTTCCTGTGTATGGTACAAGATCCTTATTCTAGGCTGCACAACCAAATTATTTTTTTGTGTTCCCTACTGAACGTTGCTACTATTGCACTGTCTGGAATCTTGTGAGAGCAGACGTAGCATCACAAAAAAAACCCACGTCAGTCAGGCTGGAAGGCACATCTTAAGACGGTAATTATGCCAGGATAACTTTATCCCTTGTACTGACCTAATCATCACAAGTTCTTTATTTACCAAGCTGTAAAAAGCAACCATCTAAAAGCTATGGCAGAAACAAGCTAAAAATGTTTCAGTCTCAAGCAATTACCACTATTGTCTTCAAGGAAAAAGAGCTGAGAGAGATTTTCTAAAACTGTCCATGTGTATAAAGGACATAGTGTAATGTTCTGTCTCTTTGCACTACTCTAAGTCTAACGTACGTTATTATGGCTGTGAAAAATCTATATTTACATTTAGTTTCTATGAAGAGTCTTGTAAAAGAAAGTATCAACCTATTAGTTTATCACCTTTAAGAAATCACATACTTTGGACTTAACTGTTCTTTATGTTCTTACTGTTCTTTATGGAAGATTTTTTTGTAGTGTTCATGGACAAGAAACATGCAGTTGTAACCTGGTTTATCATTTAGCGCAACTCCACAGGTCACCAGAACAAACATATACTCCTATATCTTGTTTAATTGGCTTCTTGGCCAAAACATCAATGACACGTTATCCTTTTTGACCTACATAAAGCATTAAGAATCTCCTAGTAAACATAGCACAACAGTCAATATATTCCACTTTATTAAGTTCACATAAATAGATCCAATACCAGTGTGATTCTGAGGGATTTTGTAAGGCAAGGATCATCACAAAAATAAAAGAGATTAATAGGTACAGCAACACTTTTGATAGCCATCATATGTGCTGTCAACATGTATGTGTATAATTATATTCTGCAATTTGTTAGAGATTTTGAATTTGATAGATGAATGAAAATGCTTTCTGCAGAAATGAGTGAAACATTCAGCACTGATGCTAAAACAACTAATGCAGTATTTTGACTTCTATTGGATCTTAATATTAACATTCCTTTATGTCCATTAGCCATGGACCTCAGAAACCTGAAATTAACTAAAGATTGTGCTCAATTTATAACAGAGCATGAACTTATAAATTATTAATCTAAATTTGAATCTTGTATCTGGTTAATTTTATGTCAATCATGCTGTTGCATCACTAGCTGCACAGTAAAAATAACTGTAAAGCTCTTTTCTAGTATCTAACTAGAGGATTTCAAAATTATTATTTCTTGGTAATAGGTAAGTATTTTGTACAAGCTTTAAGTACAATTCCATCTCTCCATCATATCACATAGATGTGGAGACACTTGGTAGCACAATAGAAAATTGTGTCACATAACACTGGGAGTGGAAAGGGCAACAAGGATCATCTGTTGCAGGTGTTCTTCCTTACTCTGGTTTAGAGAGATTCTCTCTTGTGACTTCTAGCTGCAGCAGCTCAGGTGGGAGAATTTCTATGTGGCGTTTTCCAGAATGAGAAGTTCATATCCGAAAGGTATGTTTTTGTCTATTGACATTATTCAATGAGCATTGTCATTTTGAACATTAGGTCCAAAGGACTTGAGAGTGAAGAGGTAACAGAGCAACTGGCTTAAGGAAGTTTACCCTTGTCTGAGATCTGGGAACAAATATGTTGAATAGTATAGCTAAACTTTTTAAGAGTGAGTAGCATGAACTGAAGCTGAACCCATGAACCTGTTTTCACTTCTATTCCCTTATGAAAAGTATTCCACCCAGAGTTATGTCTTGGGATACTCATCCTCAGAACAACTTGTGGCCCACATGTCTATGAGCAAGGTCAAGGAACAGCCTCTCCCAAGCAGCTACAAGGGCTGCATCTCCCAACTTGATTGCCATCTTTCCAGATAGCAAAGAAATATTGTCAGCCTGGAAACTTAAGAGCTTTTTCATGTTCAGTTTAGTCATATTTTACTCCTAGCTACCTACTATGTACAATACTCAACAAGTAACTGTCTGTACTCATAAGAGTGCATACATTTTTACTTGTAGAGTTTGTGCACACAAAAGAAGATACCAAAATAAAAGTGTCCTAATAGTGAAACAGTTACAGGGAAGCTCAGCAATGTATATCATGTACATTATTTTAGAATATAAAAATAAGCTATAAGGAGGAATTGCTAAAACAATCCCAGCTTCCTTTCTGTCTTGACCTCCAGACAGCTCCAGATGAAGCTGAACTCAAAGCAAGATCTCTCAGGATCTGTTGGAATATAACACACTTTACCAATTCCTCATGCTGTCTAGAAGCAGTAGAGATTAGAGACAGTCTTTTTGTAAGTCTGTAAGAGAATGGCCTGCTGGGGCCAGTTTGTCTTCAGCCTGTCTAGATTACAATCAAGATTACTATAATGTTGGGCTTAACAGTCAGAGGAGACTGGTTATCTGATGCTAGAACTGTCGTCGCTGACCTTTGCTTTCCAAATACTTCTCTCAAATGTTCTCTTATATAACATCCAGAAGTGATCTTTAGTAGAGTGAGATTCTAGAAAACTTTTTTTTCAGTTTTTCTTGCTGTCATTCTATTTCATAGACACATCATCCAGAGAAGTGAGATGATGCAAAAAAAAAAAAAAAAAAATCTCTGCTGAGCAACAGAAGTGCCTAGACTCAAAGAAAGCTATGATTCAGGAGTTTCTAACCCTGCTCTCACATAAAATAATAGAAAGGAATGGCCAAGTACTGATTCAACATGACCTCCATTGTCAGCCCCTCATGGATCTGCGTAAGGATGTAAGGATCATCCTTACATCCTCACAGAACGTTTTAAATGCTGAATGAGTGACTGGGCAGATGAGATGAGCAGAGTAGTCATCTGTTTTCACAGAGAGAAAACTTTCAACAAACAGAAACCACTTGGCAGGTATGAATTTTGTCCTTAAATTAGGCTTAAACTAGTTTTTGAAATAGAATTATGTGCTTTATGGAATTACATTCTGATTCAGTAGTTATTAAATATATGAGTAATCTCACTGCAGTCGGTAAGAGAGCAATATAGATTAGATCATCAGTGGTCAGCAAGAGCATTTAGAGGGTTAAGTGTAAACAATATGTTTTGCTGGATTTGGCTTGTGTGGCAAGGCCCTCAGTTGCATTTATAGCACACTCCACTTGTAAATCTACCTTAAAGAACAACAGTATATAATACAATATATTTCTTATTTTCTTCAGATACATAGTTCTGTTGTATCGGACAGTTAGCCTTGAAAGATTTAGATCACTAATGAATCAGGTTTTGAGTACAAGGTCAAGCTCAACAAGATTATCTGAAATGTTCTTGATCTGTTTCTAAATCTTTGCAATGCCCAACATTGGAAGCAGCTCTGAGGTCACCAAGCCATTCAATGCCTTACAGGTGCCTTGATTGAAGCAGGACCACCTATTTATACCTTTGTTAACTAAATAAATACATAAATGTATTTGATGATATCTACCCACAAAATACCGGTGAGAAAGCATGCAGATTCATATGCTTTGTTATAGATTAGAGGTGACTGAATCAGGAGACATCCTTTCAAGCATCTTTCAGAAACACTATCAGGACATTAAATACAGGCACACTTCACTTACTTTGCAAAGTCATGGTAAACGTGTCATTCTCCAGTTTATTTGGATTAATTAGAGCCTGTCTCAACACTGAGCTTTCTCAGTCCTTGTTTCTCTCCTATATGTTTTTGGATTTACTGGAGATATCTCTGGCCTAGATCAGGTTCTCTGGGTAGGTGGAAGAGATGAGCAAATGCTTAAATTTGGTGTCTCAGCGAAAATTTCTTCTTTTTGAGCTAATACTTTTCAATCGTCGTTACATGATTTGGGCACATATTTAGTGTTAAATTTACTTTCCAGAAGTGATTCAATGCCTAGAAGCATTTAGCTTTGAAAGATTTTATTTGGTGTATATGCAAGCACCCAAAAATATGTTTCTGAGCATGGAGGAATTTTTACAGGAGTCGGTCTTATGTTACCCAGAATGTTAAAAAAAAGTCTACATCATGAGTTAGTGCATTGCAAGGCAATTTAAAGTTTTACTAAATGGAGTCTGTCATTTAGTGCTAACAAAAATGTATCTGTATCTTTCCATGACATCTGCCCAAGGGACTACAGAAAAAAAAAAAAGAAGAAAAAAAAAGTCATTGCTTTGATGCTGGCAAACTAATGCTGGAGAGCTTATCACACACAACCCAATCAATTCCTTAAAGTGATCCTCTGGATAACAAAGTCATCTTCCCTGTTACTTGGCAGAACAACAGAAGCATGGGATAGAGTAAGCACCTGTGTGTTTTTCATATCATACTTATCCACAAACAGAGAGCTGGAACACTGTGGAATTAAACAGAGGGGCACTAAATAAGAAAAAAAAAAAAAAGTCCCACTGTCCTTCTGAAAGGGAATTCTTCTCTCCTAAAAAAAACAGCTTTAAAAGATCACCAGGATTTACATCACAGGAATGGAGCATGGGTAGAGGTCCCCTCCTTGCCTCTCCCGTGTGTTGGTTAGTCTAAAGCCTGAAGATTTATCCCATTTCATTGCACAGCTAATCACAAGTAACTTCTCCATACATATCCAAAGAAATGCAAATTACTGCCAATCGCTATTTGTTCTCTTGTCAAGTTGGAGCAAGAAAGCAACATCACCTTTCTTGTGTAGCCATCAGTGTTCCGCTATAAAATAAGGTTGATAAATACAGATGCAGGTCCACTCTGAACTAGATAGGCATAATTTTGCATTCCAGTGCCTTTCCATACTGTGCCTAGTTAAAGGTACATCACACAGTTATGTCCTAAATCAGGAAATCCAACTTTCTGCTCAGTCCAAACATTATCTGTAATAAGCTACTCTTATTTAAAAGAACTCCTTGCTCTAAAATAGTGCAACTGTTTCTTCACAGCTCTCAGCACACAGTCACTTGGTTCTACTGCTAAATACATAAAAATGTGTCTCTGATACAGAATGTCACAAGGAGAGTAGACAAGAGACATGTTTACTGAAATAACTCTGCAATCCAATCCATGCCCATCAGACACTGCCACCCTCATGTGGTTAAGATCGTCAGAAATCTGATGGTAGCTGAAAGCCTCTGTAAAAGTTAAAAGCATAAATAAGACACACAAACCAGGCTTCTCTCTTACATTGCTTCCTCAGGCTGTTTGAGGTCAAAAGCATGGTATGTCACACAGCCCCCACTTAGCACAGTGAGGCCAGAGATTCTCAGTGGAGTCATTTGCTGCTACTACAGTGTGAGGCAGAAAAACAATCTGGAAAGGTCTCTCCTTTGTTGCCCTGTGTGCTTCAAAAAGAGCTGCTGGAGCATTAGTTCACCTGTTGTCTGCAGCAGCGGTTGTCTCAAAAATGTTTGGTTCAGCTGAATGTAAAATACTATCACTATTACCATACCATTGAAGAGAAGATTAGGGTCTTGTCATCCTTTTCAGCAATAAAAAATTATTCACAAAGCCATACAGAAACTGCAAACTCTCAACCTCTTTGAAAACTCAGATTTATCAAGAGACCCAAATTAAGAAGTAGGTATTTTACCTGAGTTTTAAAGCATGTTATAGTGCTGATTTCCAGAATTTTGCTCTCTGCTTTGTGAAGTTTTATCAACACTGTTTAATCTGTTCTGGACTTCACAGAGGTAAATTTCCAACCAGTGCTTCNTCTTTCTTTTCTTTCTTTTCTTTCTTTTCTTTTTTTTCTTTTTTTTTTCCCCCCTAGAAACTGTACTTCATCATAGACATCACCTAATTTTATAAAGTGCCTATAGGTTAGGGATCTGGCATATGTCATTTCACCTCTGAGAGACTATTTCCAGTAAATGTAGTTTTCAGTTTATACTTAAGAATGGATGTTGAGATGACTCAAAAACTTCATGGTAAATTGCAAGTGAACTTTAAAAATTTGATTTGGCAAAGATACTGCATGTTTAGTGTGTTACAGTACAACAATTAGTGGCTGTCTGAAGAGGTGATCAGCAGTTCTTCAGCAGTGAAAGGTCAAAGAACATAGCACAAGCTACTTTTGTAACTATGCTGGAATGTAACTATTCTCAGACAGAGACCTGTCAAATTTTGTCTTCTATATGGAACCAGAACTGAAGCAGTTGGTTTTGTGCCCATGGATAATAATAGAACAGTGTTTCTTTTTGTGAAAACAAGTAGCTCTGCTCACTTCAGGACAAAGTGTCAGGATATCTGGAGTTTGATCTTTCCCTGTGTGGTTCTGGGAGCACTCTTTTAAAAATCACTATCTCTCAGTGTGAAAGAGTATGACATGCAAAATTATTGTAAGGCTTAACTCATTGCTTGTGAAAGTTTCGAAATCTTGAAATCTGCAGTAATACACTTTTAAAATTCATCTCTTCTTCTCAGAATTTTATTTTGAAATAAAAGGCTAGAAAAGTCCATTACAATAAGAAAGTATATTTTTTGGCATATCAACCACCCAATGATTCCTGAATCCTGCAGTTCAGTTTGGTGATTGAACCTGTGCAATGTGCTTTGATCCTAATGCAATAAAATATGCATGAGTCCATTTAGAGTGTAAAACTTACCCGCTTAAAGCAAGCATCTGCTCAAACACTTTGTGGATTGCAGACCAGTTACCTGGAAACCAGTAGATTTAAAATCTGTAAGCACTGTCATTTGAGAGAGAAGTTCTCACAATCCTTGGAAGGTGTTTTCATATAGCAAATTCCAGCACAGACTTCATGTAACATCTTCATCTTTGGAGTGTCTCTCCATAGAAGCAGAGGAAGGATCAAGTCCTCATTCACCTCCAGTTTATTCACCTTGCAAAAAAATTGTATCCTTCCCTTTAAAAGATTTCATACAAGCCAATATATTTGTCTTTAAGGAAAAGCATGAGCATTATAACATGAGATAATAACATCTAACTTTATTTCACATTCTGAAACTTCCAGAGTGCTTGCAAAACATTCATTTGAGATATTGTTTAAATGAGTAGGTAGCTATCTGACAGCCATACTTGCTATGCACCAAACAATCTGTGGTTTTGTTCTCCCTAATCCTGTGAACATTAAAAAAGTTTTGATATCTAGTACAGATTTCAGGAGGAAAAAAATACAGTACAGTACATTTAAGCTTCCCTTTCTACATTGTTTACTGAATATAGTATAATGCAAGCAATAATATGCTGTGTAAAGTTCTTCTGTAATGTAATGTAATGTGCATTTACAATCTGGGAGTAGAAATTTACTCATCTAAAAATTATTTTAATCTCTAGGAACAAGTAATTTTGTTCAGCTAGGTACACACTCTAGGCCAAGTTGTCTCTTTAAACAGTCTGCCAAACTCAATAAGCCAAAGCAGCAGCCTTGAATTCTATTTTTTGTAGGCACATTGGAATAGGTAGCATCACCTATTCTAGAGCTACAACACTGTGAACACACTTGTGTGTGCAATGAAGTTCACCAGATTCAGTAAGAATACAAACCAAAAAACCTAAAATTATTAATGAATGAAATAACACAACTCTCTCCAGAGGATGATTGTTTCAAGTCCATAGCCTGCAACCACCAGTTTTGCAGTCTTATTAGCAAGTCCTTGGTGTACTAGAATCCATAGCGTCTGAAGTGAAACGCTTTGTAAACACTGTAAATTGTTGTTAGCAATGTTGCTAGCAATGACATACATCCCTCTAGAAGGGAAAATGTTGCACACTAAAAAATAAAACATGAAAGGCAGACAGTAAATACATGCAAAATAATTTGCCTTTGCAATAAAGATACTTGTGCTTTACAGTAATGTTTGTAGTAGTATGTAAGCTGAATGTGGTCATGTTTGCAAATGAGAAGACATTGGACTGGAAGATTGCAGTCAAGAGATCACTAACAGTGTTTCCTATGGGTTGCTGAGCCCAGCAAAGGGATACATGCTGCCAGTCCCTAGAAACCTAGAAAGTAAGTCGTTAAGCATTTTGCGTATTCTCAAAAGCTGCTGAATCTTAGTCCCTCCCAGAAGATGTATGACGACTTGTCCTCTCTTCAGAAGCACATGACCAGTCCCTTCAGAATCAGGAGTCCTGTGACTGGTAGCTGTCGAGCCCTTTTAGATGAAAATGCTCCATGTAAGTGAAGAGTAGGACTGCTCTCCTATGTATGGAAATTGTTTACTCTTTTATTTGAACATGAAATATTTAACAGGAAACTGATACAGTAAGAGTTAAATCAGGCCCCATTTGTCTGTGCTGTTTGCAAATCCTGGACTTCTCATGACAGTGCAACTAGTCTCTACTAAGCTAGGGGTTAGCTTGACATGATACACGTAAAACTGTCAAAAATATGTGAACCTCAGTTAAACATTCTATTTTTATCTTCATATTTCAACTAATTGTATTATACCAGTATTTAGCCAGAGATGTCTAAAATCTTGTTTTAGTGAAAGACAAGGTTTCAGTGAATAACTTGACAGGAAGAATTAAACACTGGTACAACATGAGCAATACAATTTGAAATAAGGAAATGAGTAATCCCATAGCGAAACAGGAAACTTAATTAAAAAAATAGTTGTCATTCATGCTGCTTGTCTTGATAACCAGAACTAGAAAAATGAAACAAACATCAGGAGCTCTGCTCCCTCACAGACTTGCTGGATGTTAAAATGAGACTACCTGTTCTGCTGACTGCAGACATCAAATTCTTTGTAATTGTTACCATGTGTTTAGTATGCTATTTGAAACTATGTGAAGCTTGGTATATCTCAACATTTTTTTTCCTTATTGTAGAGGGAATTTTATACAAGCAGCCCTAACATGGAGTCCTTTAAGATCCTCTACAATCAGCAGGACAGAATGCCTATGACTTCAGCCAGAACTGTGATGTTAAGTACTCTACAAGGTCTGCATCTCAGATTCCTCAGACAGAAAATGTCCTGTGGCTATATTAAGATGAGTAATAGGAGGTGTTCTCTAAAAATTTGTCATCCTTGGGAAACTATGTAAAACTAGAATTTCTTTTAAAAAACAAACAAACAAACAAACAGTCATGGAATAGTGGAATTTGCAGAAATGTGTCTACCAGTAACCCCTAATATGAACTGTTTCTTCAAGAAACAATCCGGTTTTTATGTGGTAGCATTTTCTTTCCTCTAAAGTTACAATGGTTACAATTGAATATACAATTTTATAAATATGCAAGCATATGGCAGAGCAGTAAATCAGACAGTAGTGTAAAGACAAGTGATCCCTTGTCTGGTGGGAAGTTGTGTTCTGAGAAACCACTGTAACCCACCTCTTGGCAGTGCATGTCTCCTTTGTAACTGCAGCCTGAGGCTTCTCAGATATCCTTACCACATACAGGAAATTGTTGACATGATTGAGGTTCCACCTAAAACCCACATGTGTGTTTGTAGCAAGGACCTAGCTCAGGAGTCTGGGAAAGCTTTTATGATTGTTTCATAGGCAGGAGGTGGGGTTTGTGTGGAGTGGCAGATGCGGAGGCTATTGTTAGACCAGTGGAGTTCAGGTCGACTTAAGCTGTTGCTGGTGCTTCCCACAAGGGTTGTGGTGGTATTTGTGGGAGTGAGGGTGATCAGCTGACTGTTCGTCTCCACAGGGAGGGGAGGACACTGCAGGAACGGATGGAAGGTAGATGCACGGAAGCTTGACTTCCTGGGGAAGGAGTTGGCTTGTTCCAAGGAGGCTTGCCGCTGGAATGTGAGGCTGGCCAGGCTGAGGTTGCTCCGACGTTCGCAGCTGCTGTTGCGGTAAAATCCCGTTCTGCCAGTAGTGTGGCTGTGGGAAGAAGGTCTGGACCGACGGCTGAAGGCTGAGGAGCTCCCCTGAGAAATGTGGGCACTAGCTCTGCGACGGGACAAGCAAGTGAACAACACCCAGATGATCCCTCCAATCACCAGTCCAACCACCATCGACACTGTGAAAGCTATTGTTATCTGCTCTGAAATACAACAAAAATAAACAGCAATGTTATTTCACTAACTTGGAAGGATTTTCCTGCCAGAAAAGGAATTGAAACTGGTAGCTTCCTTAAAAAATAATAAAACACCAAGATCTTTGTACGTAATACATGAACACTATGACACAAACAGTTCGGATTGCTCTCACTGCAAGGTGGTTTTTTCTTCAATTAGCATAATTCAACAACTTCCAGAAAGGAGCTTGCATTTAGTACTAGTTTCTGTATCAATGCAAGGGAAAAGTCTTTAGTCTCTCCCAGAATGCATATTACAAAAGTGCCAAGCATTTGCTTCTGTGGGCAGTATGAGATGTGGATTTATGCAGACTTATTTTCTGTTTATAGATATTTATTTTCTATGTTTATATTTGCAAAATCACCTATTACAACAGTGACATAGTTTTTTCTATGTTCCTAATGGAGTAAACTTTGTATTTATTGCACAATGACAACATGTCCTAGACTTTACTGAGTAACAAATACTTTAAATACTCATAGTAATTTATGTAAATTACTATACTCTAAGTGTCTGTGGTCAGAAATAAACATTAGTAATATTAATTCTCTTGAATATTTCCCATCCATAATGCCCAGTTTAAAGACATTAGTGGGGCTGGGGTGGTGGTGATTTTCCACAAGCAGCTATTGTAGTGTTGTGCCTTCTGTTGGTATTGATAGCACATCAATGTTGTGGCTACTGCTCATATAGCATCAAGGCTGTCTCTCCAGCATTCCTTCCCCCACCTTCACCAATAGCTGTGGGTGGGCACGATCTTGGGAGGGGACATGGCCAGATATTCCATATCATGTGACATCAGCTCATCAAGCTAAACTTGGGGAGAAGAGCAGGAAGGGGGACATGATTAATTTTGGCCTTCCAGAGCAACCATTACACATACCAAAAGCCCTGATTCTTCGGAGATGGCCAGACATCACTGCTGATGGGAAGTAGAGAGTAGCAGCTTATTTTGCTTTGCTTCGCTTCTCACATGTGTGGCTTTGCTTTTTGCCTTATTAAACTGCTTTTATCTCAACTCATGAGACTCTCATTTTCTCTCCTCCCTGGCTTGCTGAGGAGGGGAGTGATAGAGCAGCGTGGTGGACACCTGGCATCCAGCCAGGGTCAAACCACCACAAAGACAAATTAATCTGCCACTAAGAAAAGAAAATTTATAGCTCTTTTGTAAATGTTTTCAATAATTAAGGGATCTGAAAAGAAAAAAGAGCATGGCTCGGACTGTTTTCTCTCCTTCATGGTTTCACAGCAGGGAGCAGTAAGATTTTTATCTTGTACATTGCTAAGTACGGGAAATCTTTACTTTTGCAACTGAGTACCAGACCTTTCGCTGTTCTAAAAAAAATTGTAGATGTATTTGTAATCCTGGATGAGGCATGAAATGAATACAAAACCTTTACAGATCCCCTCAAAGTTCAAGAATCACAAACAATAAGGAACACTTGTTGACTACTGGTCGAGCAAATAGGGAGTAAGAGAAAAAAAAGTCATGGAACAGCTTGAAACAAGTTTGTTCTGCCTGTGCTGTGTTTGTGAAGCATTTTTGTTAAAAAAGATATTGTATTGTTTGAGTAGAGAATGATAAGTAACTTCCACAGCATACAGAAGTTCTGGCCAGCTAATGCTGTAGTCAGTCAGTAATGCTGACTGATCTCTGTAACAGAAGCTAGTAACTTCAGGACTAGGATGCAGATGTTAGAGTCCAAAAAACAGCAAGAGGAGACTAGGTTCCAAATTTTCTTGCAAGATGACAAATGTTAAGAGTTTCCCCTGAATTTATGGTACTGCACTGTCATTTTCAGAACCCAAAATAATAACACTGAGTCCAAGCTCTGGGAATTAGCCAAAGCAGGTCCTGGAGAGACAAAGAAAGTGAGTGGCCCAAGGGATTACTATGGAGAGGAGCCAGCACACAGGGAGAGGAGAGGTGCCAGGCATGGCCAGTAGGACCAGCTTGTAGACAGAGGATCTCTAGTATGACTCAAAAGATATCTGTGCTTAAGTCAAATCTCAGTGCCTAGCAAGGCTTAAACTTATGACAGGACACTGCAGGAGGGTGGAAAGCAAACATTTGTTTTTCTTCCAGCAGGGGAGATGTAAATGATTGTTGTTATAATTGCACTTTAAGAATTAGTTCCCTCCTTATTTACCTTTTTACTTTTCTCCTTTCAGTGAAAAATCATTAGCTATGTGATTCATAGTACTTGTTGGGGAAAATTAGCTTCAGAAAGTTTAGCATAAAATTTCCACAAATTTCTGAGTGGGGACTCTGAGCAGCATTAAATTTGAATGCAGCTGCTGCCCATCAAACCTTGTCAGACGGACAGTATGTTTACCCTACATGTCTTTGCTGGTATGGTTTTAGACAGCACCAGCTTTATCATGAATAACTGACATCACTACGAATCTCCTACACAAGTTTATTCACCATATATTTTTCAGGATAGACTTGAAGCTCCATCAGGTCAAGAAAATAAAAGCTCTAATTAAGGTACTATAGGATGCTATACAGTCCTACTGTTGCTTGCATGTAACCTTGATTTTCAGAGAGGCTTCTAACCATGATTTTTGTAAAATGGAAAAATAAAGCAAAGACTGGAGCGAATAAAACATGGGATATTGTTACAGAGCATTGCTTCATTTTGGGAATGCTTTGTTGTCCTTTTGTTCACAGGAAGACTAGATAACCCCAAAATATAATTTTTCTTTAAGTCCTCATTTTTTCTACTGAGAAACTCTTGACTGGGTATGCTAAAGTCAAAAGGTGATTGATTGGTCTGATTTTTATAAGACCTCTTGTGCAGAATCTTGTGTTGCAACTCCTGGCTGCAGATCAGGGCTCTGACACCATAAGCAGCCTTCTGACAAACTCATAATGATTCAGCCCTTTATAAAACATCTTCAGAGATACAGCAGGCCTAGGAATAGCCCCTAGGAACAGCTAATTATGTAATTTTAATGCATTTAATATTTTCTGTTACTGCAAGTTCCAACTCATGCTCCCAAAGGTGAGATGGGAAAGACAGGACTTGGTGATCTCTAGTTGAGCAAATCCCTGGGAGTGTCCTAAAGACAGTATTTCCCAAACACTAGAGCTTCCATCTGATGCAGTCTGTTGTCTCTGCACAGCTACAGGGAAAGTGAAGCAAGATCTATGTCTTTCTTAGGCTGATTTGTTTTGCACCTTGTCTGGAATGCACATTAGGTTATTGAGATTGCCAAGAGGTCCCCCAGGCACACGGCTCTGTGCTGCCATCCAACGTCCCTGCTCCTGTTTGGGCTCTCAGTACCAGCAGGGAGCATGTGAAGGGGATGTCTTTTGTGTTCAGCAGCCTTGAGTGAAAGCAGAAGCACAGTAAGCTGTACAAGTATACCTGATTCTTAGGTTGCCATGCACTGTAGTGAGGATTTGTCCCTGCATCTCTCTAGCCACCATTTTCACTACCTGCACAATTAAAACAGCATTTCACACTGTTAAAAGCAGGTGAGGGAATTGACAAAAGTATTGAGCTAGCTCTTCAGTCCTTCCCACGTGCTATTCCCCAGTGCTGGAAATACAAGCACAAATTATTATCCCTTTGGATAATGTATTCATTTTATCTGACTTTGATTCCTTTATTTTGCTACCTCTATATATGAATGTAAAAACTAAGAGACAAATTATTCCCCAGGGGAAACTTCATCTGAGTTTACACTGACTATTGCAGTTGCCTTATAGTATCCCAAATGTTCTCATTTCCATTTGGACCTTCATTTAATCCTCTTGGTTCTTATTATAGAAATATCACTAGACCCATTGGTTACAGGCACTTTGTTCTTTATACTCTGACTCTCCCTGACTTTGGCAGGAACTGTGGGTCACACTAATAGGCCAAACTTGCTTTTGTTCACTCCCTGAAGAGAATGAATTTCACTGAAATGTAATTCAGCTCTAAAAACTTACACTGAAGAATTGTAAATCTATGCCCATTGATTTCCTCTTTAGAAGATCCAGTGATCACAGCCCTGAGGCACATTGAAGAAAATACTACCAAATGGAGAAAAAGATCAAAGGATGAGTGGGGCCTGCTGCACCTGGGATTTTGAGGACAACAGCTGGCTTTCAAAAAATTATTTTTCTCTTCCTTTATCTGGTCAGTGATAGCACAGAACTAGCCTTTCAGGAGAGCCAGAGCAATACTGGCACAATGCCTCCCAAGGAGTTATTATAATGTCTTAGGATTTCCTGAGAGTTGTGCATGTCATTCTGTTCTCTGCTTTTAAGGAAAAGTAAAAAATTCGGGCATAACCTGGGGTTGCTGTCAATGACAATAACTTCCCAGATGCTGGTTCTCTAAATACGTTTTTATCTGTATGTTTCTCAGGTTACTCACACTGCCTGCTTTACTTGATTATGCATCACCAAGAAGATTTGGTATCCTACCTCATTCAATTTTCTCTACTCTCACTTCCACCACCAACTGAGGTGAAGAACAAAGTTTTTTTCAACAATTCAGGATAGACTTTGAAGTACAAAGCTAGAAATAAAAGGATATGGGAACAGAGCCACTGAATATCTTAGCTACATTACTCTTCTTATTTATGGTACTTCCACTGTGTCCATGTGAAAAAGATATCAGATTCGGAACCCATCGTAGCACCCAAGACTTCTGGATGTTACCCCCAAATCTGAGCACCAAGCCTGCATGTATCTGTACCTGTCCATATCACACAATTCCTTCTGAAGTCTTTCTATTTTCTCACCTCTGATTTCTACATTCACTGTTAAATAAATACAACACTACAAGATTTATAGGTGATTGCTGCCTCTGCTATGCAAAGCATTTTCTTGATTGTTTCAGCTTTCATAACTTTCCAGGAGTTTATATATGAAGTGTTGGTACAAATCCTATCAAGTTGATAGGCTCTAGCAAGTCCTTAAATCTCTATAGCATCCACACAGGAGAAATTTGGGCAATATATTAGTAAAGATTATAAGGTACTGGCTGATTAGGTGCTTTTCCTAGTTATGGCCCTGAAACAAGTTCTTTCCAACTGGTCTGGACATCAGCACCAAAGACAACTAAAATGGGCTCGTACCAGTCTGTAAGTCTTCTGAGAAGTGGGCTATGATCTCTCCTCATCTTGGGGTATACCTCACCATAAATTAGCAGCACAGTCCACACCTAGACTTGTCAGCCCTGGATCAAACAACATCTTCATAAAATATATTTACTTTTTGTGAAGGAGGATCTCACCTCTAACATGGAGATCAGTAGGATGTTTGCAAGTTACTCGGATCAGTCCCTTATTTCTGTGAGGGTTTTGTTTTCCTTTCATATGTATGGACCACATCAGATAGCAAGACATCCATTTGAATTCAAACCATGTTTTCATTCTGTGTGTGACAGGCTGGAATAGCATTTTTCTTTCCGAACTCAGGAAATCCTTCAGACTTGTAGCTTTCTTTATAGCCTCATGTTAAATTCCCCAAGGCGTAGAGTTAAGGTGAGCACAAGATCTTCTTTGCCGTATGCTCACAAACGTATACCTTTGTAACCCTTTCCATTGGCCAAGTATATTAATATAGGGATAGCAGTACCTTTCAAAACCATGCAAGCAGCAGCTTCAATGAGAGCATCTAAGATCAATAACCAGGGTGGGGCAGAGGAAGACGAGACAAAGTACTGAATGCAAAGGAAAGAGAAATGGAAAAGCATCTTTTAGTCAGACTGTGCACACATAACTTGAATTTGAAATACATCTTTGCCAATAATAGCTAATAAAGTTAATAAAGAGCCAATTAGTTCTCTCAATATATATTTTGCTCATGCTATTGCTAAGCACAAGGAGGCAGAAAACATCCACACGATGAGACAACACCCACACATTTGATTGATTTCTAGTGGGTCACTTTCAAATATTAAAACATTCTCTATGGTTTTGAGCTGTTATTTTCTTGCTATTGCTTTATTAAAAGAGAAATAAAGTAGTTTTATCTTAAAGTTACTAGAAGTGGAAAGGTAGCTTTTTAGGCAACAATGGCATTGTTCAGCGTTCAAACTCAACTTGCTATAGAGATGTTTTGTTCATATTATGTTATTCTGTTCACGTCAACAACTGAGGATAATTTTCCTTTTTTTTTTTTTTCTTCCATTTGCCCAAAACTAGCACGAGGCATTGTGCACCTAAGATGTCAACATTATTCAATGTGGACTCCAGCAAGGTTGCATGCAAAACATACAACATACATGCAGATAGAACATACATACATTGACTTTAGCAATGTATTTCTCATTTAGCTATGAGGAGTATCAGAACATACTACCACGTTGTATTTTTGTAATGAGCTATTTTTGTAATTTCATAGTTTTAGAATTGCAAATTTATTTTGTTAATTCTTTACATCTCTGCTTTCCTATTTCCTTTTATTCTTTTGTTTTTGTGAGCAGTCTTTCCTTTATGTGATGTCTTATGTCAGTGGCTCAAAACTTGTCTAAGTTAGTAAGCATTTCTCCCCCTACATGCACAGGTGCTTGCAGACACAC
Organism: Urocolius indicus; assembly: GCA_013401255.1. Taxonomy (NCBI): domain Eukaryota; kingdom Metazoa; phylum Chordata; class Aves; order Coliiformes; family Coliidae; genus Urocolius; species Urocolius indicus. The sequence continues at coordinate 325,990 of WBNH01005172.1, read as the reverse complement.
ACATTGCCTTGACCCATAGCTGAAAAACTTGACAACTGCTAGAGGATTTGATTTCAGACATGGAAAAATCCAACTCAGTGTCTCATTCTTTATTTTTTCTCAAAATGAAGGTTCAGTGACAAAATCTGATACAAGCCCCATACAAACCAGTATGGGAATTCATAACTGAAAATTGCACAGCTTAGCGTAGAGCACCAGCTAGTGTATTAAAGCATGACTTGTATTTTACAGATGACTAACAAACTGTCTACTAAGAATCATTCAGATACTGTTTTGTAGGAGCCTTGCTGTCTTAGGTTTCAGGTGAGGTTCAGATAAGTTATAAGAAGAAGTTCATAACACAGCCTGATTTGTGCAGCAGATAGATTCCAAGTTTGGACAAACACATAGCATCTTCCTACAGCTGTAGAAAATGTACATCTCTAAGCAATATAGGCTACAGCTACTCCTTCTCATGCATCCCGGACAGCAAATTTGGAAGGGAAGAATACCCTGTGCCCAGAGAGGTATCACTTTTTCTCACCATAAAGGTTTGAAGTGATATAAACTACTTGAAATTTTATGCCAATTTTACCAACTCCAAGAAAGCTAGGGCTGTTATCAATAACCAACTCTTATGCTGTTGTTGTTTTGCTGAGTTCAAAAAAGCAATTTCTTTGCATCTAACAAGTGTTGACATTACTATATTCCCAATCTTTGTCACTAATTATGTTAGCAAAACAGCCTCTCATTAATCTTTTGTAGGCAGTCCATGATTCAGTTGGGTGGGCGAATCAGTTGCTGTGTAATAGTAACCAGCTGTGATCTTAGTCATGGCAAAAGTTTCAAAAAGGTCACACAAAACTCTTGTGAGAAGAGTGAGAGTGACAGGCTGCAATATAAGGTAGTTGTGACACCCAGAGAACAACGATGAGGATGGCGGCATCTGAAAGACAGAATCTCTGGAGGAAAAAAACAAAACCACAACAAAACCAACAAACTGAAAGAAAAGCCGATTGTGCAGGACATGAGAGCTAATAAACAAAGAAAGAAAGACTGTCAGAAATGTTAGTGCTTTGCATTCAGATGCAACTTGCCAAAGGGATGTTTTATTTGGCCTGTGCTAATGCAAGATTCTTTTCTGCAACAACAGAGAGTAATTCTCCAAATGTACCTAATAACTAAACAGTTGTTTTTATATCCACTACAGATAAAATACAAAATACTGGGTTTAAAATAGAGCAAAATACATTTTTAAATATATATATCTGTGAGAATCATAGAATCATGGAATTATTATGGTTGGAAATACCTTTAAGATCATTGATTCTAACCACTCACCTCACATTGCCAAGCCTGTCACTAAACGAAACCATATCCCTCAGTACTTAATTTGCTTGCCTTTTGCATATCTCCAAGGATGATGACTCCACCATCTCCCTGGGCAGCCTGTTCCAACTCTTAATAACGCTCTCAGTGAAAATGTTCCTCATAATATCCAATCTAAAACTTATCTAGTGCAAATTGAACCCATTTCCTTATGGCTAAGGACAGTTAAGAACTAAAATAGATAGTCTAGGTAGGCAATGTTTCTACTCCCAATGAAGATTTTAAAAAATAGTATCAGTCAAGAGTTGTTTTCATATAGTTAACTTTGTCTTGAAAAAAGATGGCAGAACAGATGACAATTCAAGGTCCAAGTTGACATTAGTTTTGCAGTTTCTAATACTTTTTTTGATCAAATAAACAAATATGCTTCAGAAAAGTCTGAATAATTATTAAGTAAATGAAAAGGGGTCGGGGGCAGAAGAGGCACTCTTGTGCTGTTGGATTAATTCTTCGTTTGAAGTGCAGAGGGGACAGGTTGTTATTAGAGGGTTAACGTCACAAACGAGCAACATACCAAGGAACAAGATTGCCCTCTGCTGGAAGTTTATGCTGAAAATCTAAATAATACATAAAACATCCTATTGCTAATAAAATAGGATATCAGGAAAAGTTGATACGAAACATTCCAATAAAAGACATTATAAGTATCTCAAAACTCAGAAAAACTCTGAATTACATTGCCATAAACAATTAGGACTAGTATTTTGCAGAGGCTTTGAAAGTAAGGTAGACTGAGGCACACAAAAAGTGTTCAGAAGCCTAATGAAGTAAAGCTTGTACAGTTTTCTGTTATCTGTACTGGTGGAGAAGGATGAAGCTGTCTGTTCTTAAAGTCATATTTCTCACCATACACCGTGATGTCCACAATGGTCTCCATGCACAAGAGTACATTTGCTTTGTTCAATAACATCATAATTCATTGTCATAAAAAGACAAAAGAGTGGAATATGTCATCTCAATAACCCATAAAACAACTCAGAGTTAATGGTATTCCCTTGGTATTACTGGCAGTTGATTTTTACTGGAATAATAAATAAAGTAATTGTAATAATCAGAAGGAAACATCTAAGAGATGTCAGCATGTTTAATTTAATGCCTTCAGCATAACTACATAAAGCAAAGCAAAGATTCCTTTATGCAGAGATAGAAACTTTGTTACAGTGTGGTTTCATTATGATTCCTAATGCATTACAAAACAGTAATATAATTTTAATCTTTTCCGCATATGCAGCAATCCATCCTCTGGCAAGACATTCTTACCAATCTCACAAAAACAGAACATAGGCCTAAGTTATATGGCCTCTATATGAACCTAAATCAAAGAGTAAATCACAATTAGCCCCAGTGCAATGTGACATTTTGCTTATTACTTAATTGACAAGATTATTTCACAAAGCCTGAGAATAAAAACATTTCCTACATAAATGAATCTGGAGAAACTAGAATGAAATCTTAAAACTAGGTAGGATTTCCTAAAAATCTTGAAAATTAGAAGGAAGTAACAAAGAACAAAAAACAAGGTTTTCAGGTTACTGGGAAGTCTGTAGGGTAAGGAATATATTGAGAGTATCCTCAGTCCCACCACAGAAATTCTATTGTTTGTGATCTGAGAAGAGTCTGTCTGACCTAGATACGGCTTCAGGTGGAGATTGTCCATACTGTGGAAACCTTTACAAGGCCAAGAAGGATTTATACTGAAAGTCCAAGGTTTATCTGGATATATAGTAAAATACTTCAAAAGAGAGAATACTCAGACTGACAAGGCATACTTTGAGTACCTTCAGATACTAGATATAGTAGAAATAAAGACTGCATTTCAATCTGCCTATAACATCCTCTAAATAGTGGTTCTCAATATAGTGCTTTTTGGAAGTGCTGCAACCTTTGCCCTTTTGCCTCTGGGCTTCACGTGTCTTTTTCTGTCACCCAAGAGATAAGACCTTATTTCTGTTCCTTGCTCTTAGCTGTGCAATCTCTCTCCCCCTCCCACTGCAACCTCCTCATCTGCTTCCCAGGAGAGGAGCAATTTCCACTTCCCAGTTTCATCCTTCTTACTCTCCATTTAAAATGCATATCATGTATTAACAAAGACAGAATGAATGAAAAAGATATATACAACACAGTGTCTTGCAGAAGTTGAAGGAAATCTACGTGTGCCCAAAATTGTTAAGTTGCCCAGAAACAGTCTCTCCTCACTCAGAAACATACTACATTTAAAAAACTGCCACAGAGTATTCTTCTGAGAGGTCCAAATTGTGTATTGCTTGTTCAAAAGCACTGTCAATGAAAATAGTGTGTAGTATTCTATTTAGGGTCTCGTTATTTGCTGAGGTGCTAAAACTAAGGCCTTTTCAGGTGAAAATTAAGGAAGTTGTACAAGGTAGAAGAATGGAAGGAAGATAAGCTATTTGTGAATGTCACAGAATACTGATCCAACATATCTAATAAGCAAGTATTCAAGAAGCAGGGAGAGACATCCCTATTTAAAACAGATTTTCCTACCTTTTTCACTGCAGTAATACATGAGCTACATTCAGTAACACACAAAAAAAATCTTCTGCTACATTTATCTTCCTTGGGGAACAGGTATAATAGCAAACATTTGGAAAATACAGAAGTCTGTTCATATGTGGTAACACTGCACTTTTCAATTAGTTATCTGCAGTTGAGAAAATTGAGTTTTCTTTCTCCCTGTATGACCACAAATCAGTTTCAGAGATTTTTTTTTGTGTACTAAGTGTGTCCATGAATATCTGTTTCAGTGTGGTCTAGGAAATTTGACTAAGTAGTACTGACAAGAATTTGCGCAACTACAAGCTGATAAATGCTGGCATAATTTCTAAGTGAGATGATCTGGAGTGTTAGTGATGAATCCAGGACAGATGATCAATGTGAAGTGGTGCTTGTCCCATGTAACCCAGTGGTGTCTAGGAGATGATGTTTGCACCAGGCTGGTTTAAGTCCTCCTTACCTAGAGACTCCTGCATATCTCAATCAACAAAGCCATCAATTCTGTCCTTCGTTTATATATTTTTTTTGTCTGCCAACTATTTTGCTGAAAAATTCATAGATATTATTTCATAACAGTGTTGTCTGTATTTGCATTTCTAATGGAATTTTGGTTGAGGTTATTTAACAGATAAATCTCTAAGTTACTATGGTCCAATTTTCAATACATGAACATCAAACTCACATAAGTCTTTTTTCCATCTCCTCAAGTAGAAAGAGAATAAAATGTGCTAGGAGAATAATTTAGGATTGCTGGGTGCAAACTTAATTACTATACAATAGGTTTCAAAATCTGAATAAGTATCTTCTATTAAATTTGTATAGGAAGTGAACCTTCTACCTCGTAAAGCAGGGGGAAAAGGAAGATATAGATACTAATTTTTATTAATAGTCTTTTTTCTTTTCTTTTTTTTAACAGACAAAAGAATAGAATTATGAAATAAAGGTAAGCTTACAATGATAAAAGGGTCTGTCTTGAGTCTTGATTTTACTTTGTGCTCTTTTCTTGTGATTGTAGATATTTCATTCTGTCTCCATTAATCTTAGTATATGGGAGATAACATCACTCGTAGCCATTCGTTTGGCTCACAAAGATTTTTGATTGATTCTTGGTTAAATGAATTACAATGATAAAATGGGAAGCTGTGTATGAATATAGAGCATTTTTCTTCAGTAGGTTCTACGAGAAGAGCAGAGGCAGAACCAATGCACTCACAAAGTACTGAGACTAACTCCTTTGAGATTGAATCCTGCTAGGCTCTAGAAGTTGAGCATGCATCTACAGCAGGTTTATCTTGGAGAAAGCACAGCACTAAGCTCTTTTTACTATGTGATACATGCACATGCCAGCACATTCACTGGTATCATGCTTGGAGGAAGAAATATGCTTCATCTCCTAATGATGAAATTTCTGGTTTTGGTAGATAAATAAAGAATGATGCTAGTTCTAGCAGCTCACGTGACAACAATCAGCACCACATGCCCAGTCAATACAGTAAGTGTAATTGCCAAAGGTTTATGTGCTGTGTGCTTCATTAATATTTAGACAATAATCTGAAGAAACTTTGCCTCTTTCCTTCTACTACCTCAGATCTGTATCCTTCCTGATAATGATTAAGCATTTGATAAATCAATGGCCGTTTGGTGGGGGGGCAGGCAGAGTAGGAAAGAAGCAGTAATTAGGATGCAATGAAACACAGCTTGAGGATGACAGATTCACTTCAAAAGAATAATTTATATACAAGAAAGAAATCATGCTCTGAATACACACCAAGAATAAGACTGGTCTTTTCATGACATAATTCATTGCTTTCATCCAGCTACAGTGATAGCCTTTTCTTTGGGCTTGCCAGAATAAGGGCAAGGAAGAAAAATAGGTTCCTCATTAGTATATACTTTTATCTCTCTGACGTGCCTGCACATAAGATCTTGAAACATATTTACATACCATCCTCCTAAATGTAAGATCCAAATATTGGTATAATCTCCGTTGTTTCAGTAATGGAAGTGATAACTTTCTGACTCTTATTAGGTCTTTTTCTTAACTGGTGGCAAAATAAGCATAAGTATTTTAAATCTGGAAGAGTTTGACCATTTTGCCCCTTGAGAAGATGGTATATGATTTATCTGATAGATATTTATGTAGGATTCATAGAAAACAATAGTAGTTGATACAATGGTACCTCCAAAAGCCAGCTGAAAAAAAATCCCACAGCAGAAAGCTAAAACACAGTTCTACTTCCTCGACAAATCAGTGTGGGCAGAGTATGTTCAGGTTTGACATATGACCTTGACTCCTATTCCTGACAGAGCACAGAAGTGTTGACTTCCTACATTAGTTGGGCACCAGCTCACATAGCATTGGAAGGTGCAGTGTAGCATCCCTTGCCTGTCTGCTTCAGCATTTCTGTAGTAATACTGGAAGACAACAAAGCCACAGACACAGACATGGACTCCCCAGCAAGCAATACAACCATGTGCATAGGAAATCCAACTAAAAAGCTGCATACAAATTAGCTCTTCTCAAACATACCTGTGGGCAAACAGAGGCATTGTATATCCTGAAGCTGAGAGAGGGAAGGTGAGCAATGTGTTCCTTTTTGATTACATCAGAAGTCATATATTTCTTTCTCATTCGGTATAAGAATATTTCAGGAGGACTTCAGAAGAGAAGCTAAGGACTCTGAGTGTTAGAAGAATGAGATTCACTGCTGTCATGTTCTCACTGAAGGGGTGAAGTCTAAACACAGTCGCTGCCATTACTAGTGCCTCACTATCACATGCTGCTATCTTTTCTTTCTGTTAACCAGGCTCACTTAGTTGCCGTTTCTCTCAATGTTAGCACTATGTATATGAAAGCTGTGTCCTATTTGAATCATTGGCCCAGCCTGCTCTGCTGCTGCCTTGTGACACATACCAAGCCAGCTCATGCTGTGGTTAGGGGAGCTGGAAACAAGAAAATCTGGTGACCTTGGCCTGGTGGATAGGATAATAACCCTCTTTCTTGATGAGGTCTTAACAGGTTCAGGTAGAGATAATACCTATGGGTGTCACTTGCCCCAGCAGTCCTCTAGCTACCATGATCATTATGAAAATTATGTATAATATTTAAGCTAACTTCTGACCACATGAGAATTTGAAAAGTGATTTAGCTATGTGACATTTTCTACATCTCTATCATAGTGGATCAGTATCTCATCTTAAAGGGAAATAAAAGATACTGCCTTTGGCTGGAGGGAGACCTCTGTTACTTCAGAAGCCATGCAGCAAAAGTTACTCTGATGCTGCCGGGCCTATGAGGATGCATAACCCTACAGTCCTCTCCAAGAGGTGAAAAAGAAAACAAGTAGTTTGTCTCAGCTCCTATATAGGTGAAGATGAATTTTATTGCTGATGCCATTATATGCTTTTGTCTGCATTCTATGTTCTCAGGATCTGTTTGAGGCCCCAGTGTGTGTCATTTGTAATAGTCAAAACTTTAACTAATCCCTGTGTTAAAAACTATCCTGATTTCCACAAATTCACCACGCAGATACATTGTAGTTATTTTTCATCAATACAAAAAAAAGTTTCTCATTCAAATGAAACATTTGGTTTCACTATTAAATGTGTAGCATCATGTAATATTTTACTGAGGAGCAGCAGGGAGAACTTTTAGGTACATTAGATTTAAGACTGATAATAAGAAGGGAAATATTTCAAGGTTGTAACATTACCATAAAGATCTCATTGTCTTTCATAGTGTTGTTTAAATGTATCATATTTTATATCTGTCTTATATGTCTACTCCTCAGATTAAAGCATTTGAAAAAACTCAGTACATTTACGGGAAACATCTGCAAAACAAGAAGTAGCTTTCTGTCTGATTCTGTGTCACATTTTACCTCGTCATCTTTCTCCTGACCACATTCATACAAAGCAGCACAGAGAAGTTTTCTCTCTTTTTTAAGTAGGGATTTGAAGCATGGAGGAAACCATCTGCCTTATGTTCCAGAAACCCAACTAAAAATCTGCCTCCCAGTATGCTTAATTCCACAAATATCTTCTGGGGGATCCAGTCTGCTCTAAATAGGAAAATAAAACAAATTTAGTTTCCCAGTGAATTTACAGAGAATTTTTTCAAAGAGTATTTACTTGAAATTTTTTTACAGAGAATATTTTACTTCATGTTAAGACCCCTACCCAAGGAGTCTGAACACAATTTCAAGTAGAAAACATTTTTTAGTAGTGTTGGAAAATTTCTTGTAGGAGGTCTAGGAGGAGGCTTTAAGTCAGCATTGCTTTTACTCAACACAGTTACACAGACAGTAAGCCAGATATTCTTGCATGTGTGTTATCTGATATTCTTGCATGTGTGTAAATCTGAGACCCTAAGGACAAGGTTTGTCCATAACAGACTGACCCAAAGCCGTATAAGCATATTGTACTTCTTTTTGCACTATACTTGATGTTATGTACTCACACCACTAAAATGTGCAGACATTTTTCACATATTTTAGAGGAATAATGTTTTAATTAGTCCTGTTGATCAATATCTTCTGGGCTAAGAAATAGAAAAAGTCTCCAAGGCTATTTTTTTCCACCACTTTTTCTAGCCATTTCATGCAGTGAATTCTGAGAGCTTTCTGACTAAACTAAAAAAATGCATCTCTTCTTCCTCTTTGTTATTTTACATTGGATTTAATATTGAATTGCTCAAATTCACGTAACATCTACCTGTACTGGAACTTATTAGTGAGAGTGTTTAGATTACATGCTCTTCAAAACAAACTTTTTTCCTGTCGTACATAGATATATTTTTCTGTGAAACGTGAATGAAACACAAGTTGCTCTTCCTTATTAGAGGTCCTAAGAGTAAGGAAATGTAGCTTTTGATAACTTTTGCACTTTTTTAAGAAAAAAAAATCCAACTTGAATAAGCAGAGAAAATATTAGTCAGAAGACAGAAGGTTAGACAAACAATGAAGAACTACTAGAGCTCTAGAGAATCTATGATAACAAACTGGAAACTATGAGCCATTTATTTTATTGGGAAAGTTAGGTGGGAAGTTGGAAGGAGGATTTGCTCACATCAAGTTGGCTTTCATATTAACTTCATTATGACAGGGACAGAAATCTTTTCAATGACTTGAGTCCTTTAGTATCACACATCATGAGACAAAGCCCCTGAGTTGCAAGTCCTGAGTGATGGATCAGTATCCCTGGTGAGCAGGGATAGACTGAGTTTCCAGTGTTAAGACTTGTTAAGGTGGTGCATAACAAAACACTCTGGGAAGTCAGAGCAGAAAAGTTGTCAACGTAGATATAGCTAGTGTATGTCAGATGGGGAAAGGAAGTCGATGTAAACATTGTATTTTATATATATATATATATTGCTATCTGTAATATAGAGGAGGTATTAGTACAGGCTTCTGGCCAAAAAAAAAAAAAAAAAAAAAAAACCTCAGACACATTCTTTCAGATATGTTTGACTTCACCAAAGCAATATATATCATCCCTTCTGATAACATTTGCTGGGACTGTTCTGCTTCTTTCCCTTTCACTCACTATGTATTGATGAATTTGGTTTGCTTTTAATTTTAATTTTTATTCTTATTGGATAATATTATCTATTATTTATTGTTTTAGATAAATGCAAAAAGGCAATGAGACTAAGAAATATAAAATTTACAAAGTCAATTATCACTGGAATATATTTTTCTAGTCTCAAATACAATTACAAATTTATTGTCCTCAGTAATACTATGAATGTAGAACTGTTTACTAAGTCATTAAAAATACAGTGTGGTGTTTTGGTTTATGGTAATACTCATACTTGCACACTAAAAAACTCTATCCTCATTTTCAGTTTCTGTTTTCAGATTAGGACAATGTTCTAATACTTCAGATAAGCACTGCAAGAAATTATTCCCTAAAACACTAGAGCAGAATGGCATCATGACTTTGAAAGAAAGTATTTTGCCTCTCCCTCTCTCTGTTCTCCCATTGTGGGGCTGTTTCCAATAACAGTAACCTATAAAGCCTGAAGTCCTCTGACACCAGTAGAGTGATTTCAAAATAAAGAAGCTCACTTGTTCACAGCCCATTTCCAAACTTTTGTAGGCATCAATAGATTAACCAAAAGACTCTGCAGAAAGAAATTATATCTCCTGTGAAGACATTTATTCCTCATTCTATGAGATCCTTATGATGTGTGATATGCTTTCAAATATTGCACTTTTTAAATTGCTGGGGTTTTCCAAAACACAGAGAAATGATGAAAAAGAGATCAATTGTAAAAAAAAAAAAAAAAAAAAAAAAAAAAAATCCAATTTATGCAGTGTCTTCAGTCACCTTGCTCTGTTTCAATTAATTGTCATGAGTTAAAATATCAGGAAGAGTATGCATGGTAGGGTGAAATTTTGAAAAGTGAATGGAAGATAAGAAAAATAGCAATTTAAAACATATATCCTTGAGACTGGTGTTCCATCTACATCCAGGCTTTAATTTTATCATATTTTCCTCCTACATTTTTTCACTTCAACCTGGAAGGTTTTCTCTACTAAGAAAAAGACCTTCAGCATGCAAAGCACCTATAAGTGTCTGTATGTCACACCTTCACTTCCTCCCATCTGTCAGCAAAGGGATTGCTTCTTCAGCTTAATGAAGTCCTCTGCCCTAATAGTAATGCCTAAGAGACCAGGATAAAAGCTCTCTGGAGTACTCTGGTTTATGTTGGTCTTTTCCAGTCATCAAACTAGAAAGAGTAGTAGCCTAGCAGATAGATAATACCACTGCCACATCTACTGTCAGGTGCACCAAAGCTCTAATTTTTAGTCTTTGTGTGTCCACACTACCATCACAACAGCTGAGGCAGCTCCTGGAGTCTTTATTTGCTACTGTTAAAGCTACACTGGAAAGATAAAAAGTGTATATAGAGGAGCAAAGAGAATGAGAATAGACCACCCAGTGAATACCCTGAATGTGTGCTAACACACAATGGAAGACAATAGGCTTAACCTAATCACCGCACAGGTAGCCAAATGCTCCTTTTCTCACTTGCAAAGAACTTGACTGGATTTTCTGGTGTTGCTTCTACTTTGCCATGGCTACCACTCACTAAGGATCACAAAAGAGAAATCAGGTTCCATGGCTGTCAAGGTTGGACTTCCTTGTGTTCTACTACTGTGTTACTGATTGTGTCAGTGCTACCCTTCACAAGTGGTATTTCAATGCACAGAGAGAATAATGTAAGGTCCTCAATCACCACTACTGCTGCACTATAACATGTTAAGACAACAGTGTCAGATGTTAGAATATGCTCATCCCTAATGACTGTCTTTTCCAGTATATAGTCTGACTTCTTTAAAGCAAAGAAACACATTGTAATGAGGAGAAGACCCAAGGTTAGAGGGAGAGACAAGGCAAAATGTAACATTGAATTTAAAAAATAAGTGTGTCTGTAACTTAAAAAGTCATATGAAGAATACTTCATGCATTCTTACTTTAAGAATACTTCATGCCAGGCAGACTTCAATCTTAAAATACTGTAAGCCAGGTGATATATGGCATTGTTTTCACACTGGACAAATGACACCTTGGATATTAATTCAAGAAAAAAAAAATGCCCTGAATATTTTAAAGTATTAAATTATTATATTGCATCTTTAAGTACATACTTGAGTAAAACTAGACTGAAGGACAGTCTCAGGATCTCAGTTTATGTTGATTAATATCTGGTTACACTTTTTATCTCTACTGTTGTCATTTGATCAAATGTACTATTTAAATTAAATTTCCTGATCTGAAAGTATATTACTATCTGCACTGGAGAAATAGGATTGTCTCAAAGCCATTTGTTATATGTAATTGTGGGCAACTGAAAATGCTTTTAGGAATTACAAGAAATGCACTCCTGGATAAAATAGAAACATCTTTGCTCTCACTGTTTACTTACAAATCAAAATCAACTCAGTAAAGATTATATTAAAACAGTAAAAAATTAGATTACTAGTTGATGAATGTGTACCAAACCCTGAATTTCTCACTCAGCTATTGCCAAATCTCCTTTTGAAACTACCAATAAAACAAATAATCCAGATTCTCTGTCTACAGTTTCATGTGATACCATTGGTGCTGAAGTTCAGCAGAGTCTGACTTTAGGTGCTTCTCTTCTTAGCTCTGACAAAGTACCATACTATGGATTCCCACTTCCCAGAGGTTACATAACTTCATAGACATTGGCACCCAAAAGAGATAAGTTCCTACATCCTTACAGTAGCTCAGACAACTTGTGTGAAAAGGCACGTATGTTTACAAAGGCTCTGCACAACATCTGTACTAGCTTCTAGCAAAGTGAGAACTGGAATCCTGATTTTGTGCCTGTGACACATTACACAGAGGGTGTTTGCTGACAGGGCCAGGACCTCTATTATGAAGTCATAAATTTAAACCAGAAGAAGGTAATACTTTTCTTTTATTTTTTTTTTCCCAGGAGAATTTATTTTAGGCCAGCAAAACAACTGTTTTGCTGCTTCAGTTTTACTCTGCTGCATAATTTAGCATTTCAAAAATACTGCAGAATGATGAAGGTGAAGACTGAATACAAAAGGATAATTCCTGCAAGGTCTGCACCTAAGTATGTTATCAGCTCTCCAGGCTGTCACTATACTAAATTTGCAAAAACGTGTGCAATTTGAAAAACTAAACAAAACAAAATATTGTTAAAGGTGTTTGCATGAATATGGAGAAAGGATTTAGGCTGCTTTGGCAAATCCCACAGCATGACTTACACCTAGATGTGTATATCTTGGTTTTACCTACACAGCTTTCTTCATTTCCACTAGTTGTAAAAAATTTATATATTCTCATACATAAGTAAGTGGAGGACAGTGGAGTTTGTTCATTGTTTTAAAATTATTACAGTCACGTTTAAGATGCTATTGTGTGAAGTTACCATTGGAAACTGGAAAGCTTCAGCTTTCCGTCTCACCAAACCTTTGCACACATGTCAAAGTTTACACTTTGGTCAAGTCCATGGGAACTGATGAGAAGTCACACATGTATGGAAAAGGATCTGCATCTTGGTCATACAATCATACTAGGCGGTAGGTGGCTTAGAAAAATAGTGAAATAATCTGTAAGCCATATCCTGAAAAATCAGTTTCAAGTACTGTATTCTCATTTAGTAAAGAACTCGGTTTTATTTATATCTATTATGTGCAGTTTTATTTTTGCTTCAGGTCATATATCTTCAAAGATGTCAGAAAATACACTTCTATCATTTTGAGTGGAATTTCCTCACATTGAGCTTATGTTAGCCGTTGTCTTCTGACACAAACTGTATAGTGTACCTCCTTAGTCTATCAAATATGGCATACTTACAGGAAAATAAGAGAAAATTCTTATAAAATGTATCAGAAAAATAAAAATCTGAGACCTTATCCCTCCCCCAGATCACAAAAGCTCCTCATAAAAGCCCAAGCTGTGAGGTTCACCTGTCAGAGCATAAGCAAACAGGAGGTGATTAGGACTAGGTACAGTATCAAGCCCTGGCCAGCCAGATGTGCAATGCTGGTGAAGGCAGATGCTGTCCTTTTCATCAATAAGACGGCTTATGCATGTCCTGATCTGTATTGTCAAATGCAGCACTTGATATTGAAGGACAAGGGCTTTGCACGCCAGGAGGAGTACCTCAAACAGAATGGCAGAGTAACAGCAGTACCCGGAGGACTATATGCAGGAAATATGCTGTAGAATTTAAACCTTCACTTCTTAGGTAGGTTTTTTGACTCCTCATGAACACAGAGAACACGTCACTCGTAGTCTGAGCATAGTTCATGATATTGAAGAATATAATGTAACTTTGTTGGGTTTTGTGTATGTTCCCAAGACAGTGAAGCAATAATTTACCTTCGAATACAAGCATATCTGCAGTAACAAGGGATAGCACCTTCTACATAAAGATTCTTAAAGTAAGTGTTCGTGAAAGCACTTTAACTTTTGTTCTGAAGAGCTTTTTTAGAATTATATGTAGCTCCACTCCTCAAACATGATTACTGTTCTTCAGAGGCCAGCAGAAAAGCTCAAGATAACAATGGACTCTGAAACAGTAATAATAACATTTTTTCATGAGTTAATCTATCTCAAGATGTCCAGTATCATTATCCCAGTCTTCAGCCCAAGAAATGGAGTTGCTCATGATCCCCAGTAGGAAAATGTATGTGTCACTGAAGGAAATGTGGATGGCATTCACCATTCTTGTTTTGAGGGAATGAAGGAACTTCTTTAAATCTTCTTGTATAGTTATTTTCCACCTTTTCCGCAGGACTCTTTTAAAGCAGCAAAAGTCCCATTTTGCTAATGCATAGGGGTTTTTTTTTTTGTTTTAGATATTGTACAGATTCTTTGGGCAGGGGTCATTGTTCAATAGCAATAATATAATAGATGAAATCGGGTCACATGATTCATTCTAATGCTAAATGCTAATGTATGTTAATATTAAACATAGCAAGCTTTTTGGAGGGAAATCTCCAAAGGTGTTGAGCAGAATCTTTTAGGATCAAATCACTGAATCTAATTACCTTGAATTAATTTCAAACTAACATACTTCCACCTCACCCTCTATATTTTTTTGTTAATGAACCATTCCCAGGTTTGAGTGAAAGAAAACATACTTAATGGTCAATAATCTAAATATATATTGAGGGAAAAGTAAGGAAAATCTGATCATGAGACAGCACAACAAATTACAAGTAATTTTTCAGTCTGAAGGAGTAAGAGTTTATTCCAAAGGTTGCAACATGTTTAGTTTTCGTTATCTCTTTTTCTTCAGAAGATGAAACAGATCATGTCTGCTGTGTAGGTACATCCATTAAATGGTTGAAAATGTCTACCTGATCTGAAACATACTGAAATCGATAGACACCTTTTCAACTGACTTCAGTAATGAACTTTGTAAAACAATCAATTCTGCCCTAGCAGTCCTGCTGTCTTGATTAGTTTAAAAACATGATAAAACTTTGTCAAAGAAACATTTGGAAAACAATCTTTTGCACTGCAAGAAACAGAAAATCTGTTCATTACTCTTTGGTTCCAGCATGAAGCTTGAAAGATTCTAATGTCTTTTTTAAGGCAATTATCAGTGAATCTCAGCATCCCCTTTAACAATATTATTGAAAAAGAAACAGAAAACTTACCCCAAAACTTTGGTGGCCATGTGATTGGAGAGTAAGTGCTGTTTCTATCCATAACATCCAAATAACAAACGGAGAACGATATGTCCACAGAGGAGCAATGAGTTTCTGAATGTTTGAGATTTAGCAGTAGAAGCAATGCTTTTGTGCTGCTAGGGAACTCTGTTGTTTGCCTAAAAGGAAATGGATGCATCATATTTCCTGCTTGTGAACTCAAATTAGCAAGTGCTCGCCTTATCTTGGAACACCACATGGTTCCCGAGATGAGGAAATTGTTTCCTTCTCGTCATTTCCTCAGTCAGAGCAAATTGACTCAGAACAATACCAAATCTCCTCCTCTGAAACTTTTAGAACCCCAAAATGTCCAAAGATAGAGAAATAAAAATTCCCTTAATGATTTTCTAAGTTGAAGACCATCCTTGCACATTCAAAAACACTTGTATTAATTGAGAAATTTCAATATGGAATAAATATCTCAAGAGATTTTTAATGAACATAGTTTCACTGTTATATTAATTTTGGGTATGAGGATTGTTAAAATTTTTTTATTATTCCTTCGCTAGTTTGAGGAATTAGCTGGGGCTGACAGCATAACTGTGAGCATTAATATTTTAATGAGTGTACTTGAAATTTCCTTTGCCAATTATTTTCCTTTCCACACCCCATTCTAAAATATGAGTTCCCTGGAACACAAACATGCTTTGAACTAATTGTTTGGACAGCTCTTATACAATGCAATGTCAATTGCTTGTTGGAATTTGTAGGCACTGCTGCTAAATATAACAAATAGCAATAATAACACCCATATAAAAGCAAATATATTTAATGACACAAACACTGAATTAATAGAGGATGTAGAGGAATCAACAAATGCAGGAATTTATATCTATGTGATAAATTCTGTAGGACCTGATTTTAACTATTTTTCTCTTGAGAATATTGCAGATGTGGATGCCCATAAACATTCTGCTGTGAAGTCAAACCTCTGTTCTCTTAAGAGTTGTATGAGGTTTTGTCTTGTCCATGATTGAAAAAAACTAGAATCACTTGCACATATTTTTTATAAATGAGTATCAGGAATCACCCAAGTTCAAGGAATATTTCAATATTAATATTTGAATCTTGCATAATTTTAATGCTGAATCCTTTTTTTTGTGACTTCTTTTGCATGAAACAGGCTTTTAACAACTCTGAGAGATGTGGTTGAGTCACCATCCCTAGAGGTATTTAAAAGATGCATAGATGAGGTGCTGAGGGATATGGTTTAGTTTAGTGATGGGCTGGGCAGTGTTAGGCTAGTGGTTGGACTCGATCTTAAAGTTGTTTTCCAACTGTAAGCTGGTACTTTAGAATGATATATCCAAATACTGAGTTAAGATCTGATTTTCAGATATCTGTGAATATGGAGAAGAAATGCTTTGATTATTTAGTTTTGATGAGCCACAGATACCAGAGTAGATGGTAAAAATGTACAACATACTAACTCTATGACTAGGGTTAATTTTGTGCTCTAAGAGTAGATGGAAATACAATGAAATGGAATTATTGTAAACTATAAAATGAGGAAGGTTGGTGATTTTAGTTCACTGAATGCATCTATTGAAATGATTATTGTAAAAGAGAGCTAGTGGTTGGACTAGAAAAGTGTCTGAATTCAGACATGAACTCTCGTACAGATAATTAAATCTTCCATATTATCAATCGTATGAAATATGAACCTTAAATCTTTGTGCGAAAATCAACAATGAGAAGGAGCATAACAGTTTATATGGAGCATGACAGAATATCTGGACAAGATATTCCAAGGTGGGAGTTCTCTTATTTTTCTCAGAAACAAAATGCTGATATGGGCAACTATCAGCAGCAGAAGATCACAGAAGCTGGACCACCAAAATTGCTACCTGAGCCATACACCCGTAACATTTATCAGCAAGTTGCAGCAAATAAAGTGTTAAATGAATCAAGGGGATGTGGGTTGAAAATGTCTGGCTAAGCAGGAGTCTTTCTCAGAGCAGTTTCAAACTCTCTTTCAACTAATCTTGGATGAAAAAGAAAGAATTGCAAGTTTGTGCAATAGAACTTACCTAAAATAGGTAAGTGTATCAAATCCTGAGATGTCATCATTAAAATGTAATCTTCTTTACCAGAAAAAATGTCATCATATTGATATATCATAAACCTTGTATTAATTTCTTATGTCAAATATTAGACCAAATTTATTTCTATTCATTGCAAGAATTCATTTTCCTGGTAACTCCATTAGTTCTTTCATTTTGCTCTGTTGAGATGTATCTTTTCTTGAAACTACAATCCTTATAACTTGAGGTACCTTTATGGATAAAATTGCTCATCACTGTTCATTATACTGGCAAGTATAACACACTGTCAGTTCTGACTGATGGGAGACAGAGGCACATGGAGGACGAGCTGTCAAATATGTCCCTCATGTGAGTTCAATTCCAACAAAATGAGCAGTCTTTTATGCTTTGAAAAGGGGAATTTAATTCTGTCCTTAAAGGTTTTGAATGTATTGTAAATGAGGGAAGGCGCTTTGAGTTTACAACAGTACAAGCCCTAACCTGAATAAGGATAACAACTTCCAGGGGAAATAATTGTGATGGGCATCATCATGTGTTAGAAAAATTGTAGGCAATCAAACCATAGGTACACAAGGTAGTGCCAGTAGGTTGTCATCTGCTTCCTTTACCATATAGGGCAACAGGAGGAGAACTTAGCACCATTGGCAGCCTGACCTAGGAGCAGAAGTTGCCTTCTCTGAGGCATTTTGCTTGCCTCATTAATATGTTCCGATTCTTCTCTTTTTCTTTGCCTTCCAGAACCCCTCTGCCTATCTAGATGTTTTCTGTTTTAACAAAACATTGGAGAGATACTTTACTGGGCTATCTTTTCCAGCTGGTCAGAGAGTGTCATGGTCATGATCATTAAGCCCTACAAATTGAACCCAGATCTTAGTTATTGTCAGTCACTCTCAGACAGAAGGTTCATACAGCTGTCACTGGAAGCAAAAAGGGAATACTCTGTTAGAATTTTTTTAAAAAAAACTTGTTAAAAACTACTTTTTAGCTTTTCAGGTTTTTTCTGTTACTGGCCCTTCTTGTGGAAGCATAGGTGTATGTGATTAATTCTGTGCCAATCCATAAAATCTTTCTGCTTCAAACATAAACAGAGTTCACTGAAAAAAAATTAATGAAAAAGAGTAGAATGAGCAACTTTTTTCTTTTCTTTTCTTTTCATTTCTTTTCTTTTCTTTTCATTTCTTTTCTTTTCTTTTCATTTCTTTTCTTTTCTTTTCATTTCTTTTCTTTTCTTTTCATTTCTTTTCTTTTCTTTTCATTTCTTTTCTTTTCTTTTTTTTACACTTTCCATCTGGAGATTATGATTTAGGCTAGGATTTCCTTGAATTGTTTCATATTTCATCAGCCTCATATTTGTCCTTGGTTTACAAGCTCTCCGGATGCTTGAAGAAAAACTCAGGAATTTTCATACTTTGACTAGTGATGAAAAATGTTCCTGTCTCCCATCAAAATATCAAAAAACCCACCAATTTAAAGGGTGTTTATAATGTGACAAAAGACCAAGACACTACAGCTTGGATTTACTGCCTTAATCCTCTTCAGGACCAAGCAACAGATTTCTTCAGCTTACTCGCTAAAGGTTAAATAGCCTAATTCCATGTGCTGGATGTATCTGAATACACTTTTAGATATGACATGCCTGCTATAAATGAAAAGAAATATCGTTGCAGTAAAATTGTCATCTCACAAAAAAAAACCCAAAACAAACCCTTGCTTTCCAGGAGCTGGTTAGATATTGCTATTTTGTTCTCTGTATTTTTCAGAGAAAGGATCGTGGGCAGGAAATGTATGAGTATTTCAGACATTAAATATTTTTGCAAGATATTTTTTCCTAACAGGGAAGTCTCATATACTCTAGTGAAAGGTGACTGAGAGACATAAATAGAGGCAGAGCAGAAGCTTTCTATTCTGCCAGACAAACACTTTCAGATCACTGATCTTTTTCCTGATACTTGTAATATTGAAAACTGTGTTTGTGTATTTATGTGTGTGTAGGGAAAAGAAAATGGTACACAGAAGTGTATGTTTTACGTCAATGTGTTTCAGCACTGGTTAAGGCAAAGAAGAAAAAATTGTTTGTGTCAGATTTATAAATGTCAAACACTTAAAGCAGGCAGGAGGGTCCTGCTGGAAGCAAGAGCAGTTGTGGGCAAAAGCAAGTTTTAGCACTGTATCCCCATAGCCAAGTAATAGCTAGGGAGTATAGTGCTGAGAGTTGACATTATGAGATTTGTGCGTATCCAGCTGCACATCAGGGTAATGTGTGTCACCTTTGAGGACACAAGGAGGTGAAGGAAGGAGAGGGCAAAGATGAGCTCTTTGTGGCTAACAGAAAGTCAGGAACTTCCTCTTTCACTGTTTCATATCTAACAGCTTGCATGATATTTTGTGGTGGCTCACGTGGAGCTAGTCATTTGGACTCTAACTTGAAAATCCCACACTCAAAATTTTATCAGGAGACTAAATTGTGAGTAAACATCCCAGAACAGAAGAAAACAAGATACCCTCATTATCTAAGATTTCTTTGCTCAAATTAATTAGATAAAATAGAAGTATCAACTTACCTAGCTTCAACATTCAAGTTAAAATTTGGTGAGTAAGAGGATTATATGACATGATAGTTCATACAGAAAGGATGCTGGAGTCAGTAAACCAAAAAAATCCCTCTCAGTTCTCTGATCTCCTAAAGACGCATCTGTGAAACACTTCTCACTCATCAGATGAAAATGAAATCCATCAAAATACTACCCAAAGGGTGGAAAAACTGTATTCAATTGACAAATTAGTTTTGCACAAATTTACTGTCCAGAAAAAAGATTCACCTTTATGTCCTCCGAGTACAGCATTTCCGTGTCTTCAGCTACGATGTTAGAAGTAAAAGGACAGGGCAATAAATATCAGAGTCTTTCTATCCTGTTCTGCTAGCCTGAATCTCCTGAAACTTGTAGTGCTAAAGCATGACATTTAGGGAACACATAATTTAGATTATCATCCTATTGTTTCTAGTGCCCATTAAGAAAGAGATCAAGTAAGTCCAGAAAAACAAACCATACCCAAATGCAGTTCAGTATGACAACAAAATAATCTTTAACACTTTTGCAGTAACTCTACAGCTGAGCTGTACATTTTGCATCCAGCTACTAATGTTGGATAAAAAAAAATAATCTCTGCCTGCTGTCAAAAAGATGGAATGAAATTGAATCATTTTTTTCTACTCCCTAGAGTGGTTTGATTTTTTTTTTTCACTGATAAATAATGTTCACAGGTATATCTATACTTGTTCATACTGAGAGACTCTTCTTTTTCAGAGACATCAGTTTGCTGGTGTGAACAGTATGTGTCTCATGTTTATGATGCATGAACTGTTTAGGGGCAGAATTGAATTTGTTCCAGATTGTCACATAGAATTGAATGAACTCATCTTGTAGCATTGCATTAGAACAGGAAAAAAACCTTCCTGCATGCTTCCATTTACACATGGACTTGTGCATCAGTGACTGTTCAGTACCTCTGCAGTGGTGCTGTCTCTAGGTGGGCAGAGACGACTACTTGTAATCCTAACTAGGCATTACCATTGTGTTCATTTTATCTTGTAGTTAGGCACACTAAGAAACATAGCATATTGAATTAGAAGTATGTTTTGGGGACTCAGTTTTGTATTCATTTTAGTAGAATCAGTTCCCCGCTCACATTATCTTTTTTAGATAAGAGCCTATCACACTCTTTCTAGTAAAAGTATTCATACTCAAATATATTGTAACATGTGTGGCATAGGTAGATGAGCATTTAAAGGATACTTGTGTCTTCTGAATAACTGAAATATCTTCTGAAAAGGAGAACAGAAGGATGGTAAGAACAAAATGTTTACTGTCCATATGTTTTTTGTAAGGCTGTTTTCAAAACTAATTATTCTATAGGTTTAAATGCTAACAAAAGTAACTCAATGTCACTTTATAACAGGATTTTTACCAGTCTAATGTGTTACACGTGAATTACTTCATTATTTTTTCTAGATATATGGCTAGTCTATCAGGCTAGTCACGAAAAAAGTCTTTGTGGAATAATGCACCACCACAGATGCCATTTTGGTGTGATTTTATAGGGTTTGCTGTGCGGATACTGCTTAATTTTCGTGAGTTCATTTGTTTGATAGATTAACAGATTGAAGACTTCTTTTCTTTTTCTAGACAGATGGCTTGTGACAGTAAAAATCTGCTTTCTTGGTCACATCATAGGTAAATTAGTAATGTGAAAAAACACAACAGCAAATAATTTATAATTTTAGCCCCCTTCATGATTTTAGTAGTACCATTTAAAAAAAATCTTTTCTAATGTTTAAAGCAAGAGGAAATCCTATGGGAAAGGTTAAGAATGGAGATGTGATGAACAATTGAAGGAAATCGCCTTTCAGTAGTCATGAATGTTTAATTTTCTCTTCCTCCAATTTACAGCATCACACCATAGTCACAAAGTGTCCACTTACTCCTGTAAACCCAACAAGCTTGGAATGCAACTCATAAGGAAATTAGCTGGGCTTGTATTTCTCTGTTACAATACTTTTAATTTGCCTATGGAAATTTAAAATGTACATGATGTTAGAATGTTATTAAGTATATAAAGCCAAGATTAATCATTCAGAAAATTACAAAGAGTGCTACAATATCTTATAGCACTGTATATAAAAGTTTGGATGACCATAAAGTCCATGAGTAGTGTCCTGTATTCCAATGTAGATTGCTTTTTTTTTTTTCATTATTCTTATTACAGTTCCTCAAGGCATTCTATATGGCAATCACAACTCTGTTGTATTTAAGTACTGTACAAATTGCAGTGAGACTAAGTGATCTGCATTTCATCTTTTTTGTGGAAATGTTTTTTTTCTGTATTCTGCAGGAGAACATCATTGAAAGCAAAAAACCAAGCCTCCAGTCATTGATATGTTTTCTTTTGATGACTTTATTCATCCTTCCTCTGAGAGCAATATTCAAGGTTTAAAGATATTTCACAAGGTGTGTACTTGACAGGTCTGTCATCCTCACTTTATGTATCAAGCTGCAGTTCAT
Organism: Urocolius indicus; assembly: GCA_013401255.1. Lineage (NCBI taxonomy): Eukaryota > Metazoa > Chordata > Aves > Coliiformes > Coliidae > Urocolius > Urocolius indicus. The sequence continues at coordinate 303,781 of WBNH01005172.1, read as the reverse complement.
TAGAGCAGGCCTGTTACCAGCTGCTGTGAAGACAGGATGCTGGTTGCGAGCTGTTTGTCCGTCTCACCTCAACTTAAGCAGCCAAAAGCAAAAGCAATCAGTATTCAGTGGGAAAATGATAAAAGTGCCATGTCAAGGAAGCTGTATTTCCTTCAGCATATTCAGGAGTCCCAGAGAATTTCTATCCCAGACTAACTGCAAACATTTTGCGCTGAAGAAAGACCACAGTAGTAGTTCCTTCCACATACATCTTCCTTCTGCAGCAAATCTAAACACCTCAGAACTCTTCAGAAGCACAAAATGTCCAAACTTCTGTGTTCACTCTCACCTATACAGCCATCCTAACCACTCCTGACAATCCCTTCTCTCCCAAGCACCCAACAAACTTGTAACCTCTATGCTTTTGAGCATCCCAGCAAGCTAACTGAGGAGCTCTACAGAGAATGGAAATGCAATTACAGTCTTTTGGAAACTGGTGAATAATTAATTTAAATCATTTTTCTGTTGTAGGTCATTAACATATACTGCTTTCAAATGGCTTTCTCTTATTGGGGGCAAGCATAATAAATCTTGAGCTGTAAGGGTCTGAAGTCATGGACACAGGCGTCCTAGCATAGAATGAGTGTAGAAACTCCAGATGTAGAAAATAATTTACTGGCAAGTACAATGAGCTTAATACTGCTTTCATGTGTATTTTTATTCATGCTTTCAGTTTTACCAGGATGAAACTTTCAGTAGAATAATTAATTATTCATTCTGGAAAAGACTTGGAGGATGAGCACTTCTAAGATGTAAGACTTCTGAAAGCAGATTTTTAGCATACAGAAATCCACATCGGTAAACTGAACTATATTGACTTACTACGATATTCTGAACAATTAAGAAGATCAGGAAATAAAATTATGACAGGGATGAAAATGATGAGAGATGACAAAACATTAAGGAAACAGTTCAAATTTTAGAAAGCAAGCATTTGGTAAGACTGAAAAGTGGAATGGAAAGACATATACCAGAAATTACTGTTGACTCTTTCAATTAAGATCACATGATCTTAATCAAAAAGTCCAGGACCGATCAGGGAACAACCCTAATGCATAAATAAGACTGTCATGACAAGCAATACTGTGGGGGTTTCACTAACAAGACAAACATCCAAGATGGTAAGTGGAGGCCATAATAGGGCCTCCACTTAATGTCAGCAAGAATTCTTCTACTTTTCAGCTTTGAAAACAAAGTAGAGACATAGTCCCAGTTTTTTGAAACTGTTACCAGCTCTCAGGAATATATTATGAAAGATTATTGTTTGGTGATGACAACTAAAGCCTGATCTTCCAGAGAAGATCTTCCAGAGAAAATACCCTCTGACTGGCTGATTGATCACCTACTGCTTCCTTCCTTCAAAGAATAGTTAATAAACTAAACAGCCAGATTTTACATTCCTACTTATAGCAACAGAACAAAATATGTTTGGATTTTTCTTGGGATGTGTTGTGCACTGAGAGATGTGCTGGGAATTTTGAGATAAGACAGATTGATGTATCTAACACGATTTTCATCAGAAGAAAATGGAAACCAGATAAATCTCAGAAAAAAACTGGTAGGTTCTGCCTTACATTCAGGACTCAGACCTCAGGTTCAACTGGATCAACAGAGGTATTTGTGGGACAACAGAAGGCTCAAGATTTTTGACACATGAACTGGTTTGTAGTTAAAAGTGTAGAATAGTTTCAGAGCCTTGTACTTAACCCTATGTTCTTTCTGCAAGAAACTGGCAAAACAAAAATTGTTTGGAGCTAGGCAGCAAGATCTCCTGAATCAAAATACAGCCAAAAAAATGTAATTAAAAATGTCTCTATGTTATTTGTTTCTTCACCATAACATCTGAAACCCTGAGGTTTACAATGAAACAGTGAAGAACAGATAACCACAGAGTGGTCTGGAATTGTCAAAACCTGGGCAGAAACAAAATGATGAGAATGAAAGAATTTGGTGATAAAGACAGATACTTTTGGGTCTATATGACTCTTATGCTCCAATTCATGTAAGCCACTATTTATTATATTGCCAAATCTTTCCTGTGTCCAGAGGATATGAGGCTGAAGCAAGTCTGTGCTGCAGAATATTGGTGATCCAGGTAAATCTGTAGCAGGTTGCCCTTTTATTTCTGGGGTGCTACACTGAGTCAGAGATGCCAAGTCAAAGCAGAGGCTGGTATACCGTCTGATATAGGGTCCCGGTTTCAGATGGAATAGCGTTAATTTTCTTCCTAGTAGCTGGTACAAGGCTGTGTTTTGGATTAGTGCTGAGAACAGCATTGATACCACAAGGATGTTTTGGTTATTGTTGGGCAGCGCTTGCACAGCATCAAGACATTTTTTTGCTGCTAGTGGTGCACAAGAAGCTGGGAAGGAGCATGGGACAGCTGACCCGAACTAGGCAAAGGGCTATTCTATACCACAGGATGTCATGCTCGTCCATAAACTGAGTTGGCAAGGGTGGCAGATTGCTGCTTGGCCATCAGTCAACAGGTGGTGAGCAATTGATTGACCATCAATCAGCAAGTGGTGAGTAATTGCATTGGCCATCATTTTATTGGATTTTTCTTCCTGCATTTTCTTTTTCTCTCTTTTATGTTATGCTCTGTCATATTACAATTATGAGTATATTGATTATTGATTTATTATATTTTCTTTCCTTTTAGTTAGAAAATTTACTGAATCCATGAGTTTTACTCTTTTTTTCCTGATTTTCCTTTCCATCTCACTGGGGGCAGGGAGGGAAAGCGAGTGAGCAGCTGCTTGGTGTTTAGTTGCTGTCTGGATTTAAACCGTGATGACATATAGTCATCCTCATCAACACAACCTGAACACAGGCTATTGTGTTCTGGTAGTATTTAATACCTTCTCCGAAATGCTTTTGTAAAAACTGTGTAAATAACAACAACAACAAAAAAAACCAAAGTCAACCCAACAAAAAATTGCCTCTGGAGAACTGACAATTTATGAAATCTCTAGAGATAAGCACTGAAAAGCTAGAAACATCTGGGATTTAGTCCCATAAATTTGACTCTGACACTGCAAACAGTACAAAGTGCATAGGATTCCCCATAATATGGAGGACCAATTTTAGAAAAGGTGTTATTGGCAATTTAAAGGAAAACACTGTGAAGGTATAAACGATCAGTGTGCTGTCTGAGCTTCTCTTTCATCTATACATCTTAATTTTTGAAGGTGAGAGAGACATAGCTGGGAAAGATTTTTGTCAAGAGATTCTCTTTTAGCAACAATTTGCTGTAGACAGGAAAACATATTCACCCAAAGTAGTGAGGCAGCAAGAAAGAGTTCCCCTGTGGACTTTTTGTCTTAGTGGAGGAACATAATTATTAAGATTAATTTTAACTATATTCGGTATTGTTATATTGTAGTACAATATCTTCTTGAAATAAACTTTGTAATGCAGAAGGGATGTAGTCTTGAAACTGCCTAATTTACTGCTAATAACAGTGGAACATGGGAGGTATACAGTGAAAAAATATTCAGATGTAGTGAGGATGAATGACTCACATGAAATGCAGCCACCTTCAGGATAAACGACAGCACTGCTGAACAGCTGACAGGCAGTTAAAGCCAAAGGATGGGTAACAAAATTTTGGAAACGAGATAGACGTCTTGTAGGGATGCCAACATTCTTTCAATATTGCTTGGCCTTTCTACAGTCTAGTTAGAAATCTTACCATTTCTTTTTTTTTTCTTTTTTTATTTGATCTACCAATTAAAAAAGAGTTTCTTCTTAGTTGAATTCCTGTCTGTTTCTGTGTAAGTGAGATTTTTTTTTTCCACTGTCTCTGTATTCTGGTATATTCTTCTTAAAACTCATTTTTAATAAGTATTTTTTACAAAAATCATAATATTGTTTTAAGCACCATCTGAAAAAAAAAATATCTCTATGTTTCAGCTTCTCAGAGAAAACACTAGCTTCCTATCCATTATGTGTTTTTTGACAACAGTTTCACACTTCTGAAAGAAAATGGTCATAATGAAAATCAGATGTATCTCATAGAAGAATCCTGAAGAATCGAAGTATCCTGAAGTTCAGAATAATTACTGGTGCAACCTGTCAACATCAAAAGGTAGAAAATAATATCTGATAAGATCAATTGCAGAGAGATGACAGATTTTTGTCTGTGGAAGTTCTCATGAATACTGAAACACTTATTTTACCTGATGAATTTAAGATCTATTCAGAATGAGGTCAGGAAAGATTTTAGGTAAATTCTTTGATTCATACATTGTGCACAGTGGCTCAGATATTTTCCTTGTAATTTAAAATATTTAATATATATGCAAAATATTTTTTTAAATGTATTTTTTATCAAGACCAGTACAAAAGTCAGAAAATACAGATTTGGTACTGCAAGTATGACAGTAACAGAGAATAGCCACTGTCAGTCAGTTGATAGTCAAGTAATGATAGTGATAGATAAGAATCCTAAATGCGTTGATTACAGGTCATGAAAAAGCAAGGGACCAGGGTTTCCTCTAGGCAGATATTGTATGATCAGGAAGATAAGCCTCACACTAAATTCATATACTGCTTGGAACAAAGAGGTTCACAACTCTTAAAACACTTAGAAATATAATGCTTTCCCAAAGGGTACTAACTGGTTTCATCTTCCTTCTCACATCTTGATGATGTCAGGTTTGATCCTGTCAGTTGCTGTAGCTGCCTCAGATGGCACATCAAGCTTTTCATTTCTTATTAAACATCCTCTTATCCATTTCTGTTTAGAAGTCCCTTCAGATTAGATCTTACAAGACACTGATGCATCTTCTAATGTCTCCAATATTCTTGTGAGCTCTCTCTTCCTACCAGATTAGTCTTTTAGTTAGTCTGAAAATCCTCATTTTACTGTGGCCACTGACATATTCTGTGGTTTCAGTCTTGTTTATTATTTTTACCACAAGGAATTTCTGTTTGTCTGTAGTATTGTACTTCAGTGAATAAATTATTTTTACTTCTTTGAATTCTAAGATTAATTATTTTTATATTCACACATGTAATGCCAAACAAGAAATGTAATTATTCCACCTAATGTGACATAAGGAGATAATTTTCCAAGTTTTTACAACTTCTCCTGATGAGATATTTGTCCATGATTACTTGAGATTGGTGTCAGATGAAATTCTGTTCCCTATTGTTCTATAGCACAGCTGACAGAGACATCATATCTCTATTAGAATGTAAGTAAATTCAAAATAACTTTAGTTTTGGTATCTGAAAGTTTCTTTGACTGCTCCTGTAGCATCTTTTTAGCCCAGCACTCCAGGAAATAACTTTCTGATATGCTCCACATGGTGTCACTATCCGATCATGTTTGTTTTGTACTACTGTTCCATGTTAAGACAAGTAGTTTTATCATGTTCAATCAAATTTTTAAACATATTGGTGGTGGTGTTTGTTTTTTTTTCCTAAGCTGAAGTGTTGTTAAAAATGTTAGCTTATGTTTTTAAAGACACACAGGAGCCTGAAGGCACAAGGGTGAGTGGAAAAGTGTGGGACAATAAAGGAATAAGGGAATAAAATGTGTCCTTTAAACAGACTGCTGACAGTATGTTTTCTGGTCATTCCCAGCACCTGATCAGAGCAATTGGCCCTGCTTCCCATTAAACTCCATTTCTAGCTATTTTCCTTGGTGAGAGGCTCCGTATTTTGTGTGCAGCAGCTGGAATGGGACCAGGGACCATGCAGATCCATGCATCTCTACTGACAGGGAGAAACTGAATAACGTACATAGTGTATGTAGGTGTGAATGTCAATGTGTGTCAAAACTGACAAACATCAAACTCCATCAAGCACAAAGTAGGATAAGAAGCCGATGAGCCTAATATTGTAGTGTCTGTAATACTGGAAAGATCAGGGATCCAAAAGTTGTCTACTGGAGAGACCAGGAAGTGCAGGCTAGTCACCGAGGGGAATTTAAGATCCAGTGAGGCTGTAAGTCTGGACCAGCTGCAGGAGGGGAGTGTGTCTGTCTGAGGGGCAAGGAGGAGAGGAGCTTGGGGTCAGATGCTGGAGAGATGAAATGGCTAAAGCCAGTCCTTTGAGGGGACTATGGTGTGTCCATGCGTGTGTTCATGCTTCTGTATATGTGTGTTGATGTGTCTAAGTGGGTCTGCACCAGCAGGCAGAGAGGGGCTCTGGCTTCAATTGCTTGCATACCCAGGTACCAGCGTCTGGGAACAGCATAAACACTGGCCCAACTAAGTGTTTAAAGTCACCTACTAGGGAAATTCACACTTGTATGTATATGCATTTGCATATATTTTCCACTACAAGTGTGGTTTTAGTCCCTGCTGAACTGTGCATGCAGCCATGTGTACATTTATACATATATGTATATGGTAAGTATGTGCAACTATTGGGAGTACACACTCAATCTTGCTACTGGTTGGATGTGAGCATGTGGAGCTGTGCCAGCCTTGCTGCTGCTCAGCTACTGGATTTAGCAGCTTCTAACACAATGTGTATAACTTTTTGATTGATAATAATTCTGCTTTTCTATGACCATTAAATAGTAACCTTCCTGTCCTATTTTTAACAAAATTGGAATGTCCAAACTCCTGTTTAGGAGTTTGAGTTTTTAGAAATGTTTTCCAATTCAGTATTACTTAAGAAGCACAAATGAGGAAGAATTGGCACAACAATAAATTTCAAATAGATATCATGAGTTTCTTGACAATAATGATATAACTAACATTAGAAATAAATGCCATTTGTTTTAACTCGACTCTTACCATATGCTAGACTGAGCTGATTGTGTACATTTACAGAGCTTCACTTTTGTGTAATCTTATCCCATTACTTTCATTCATTTCAGCACAATGCAAGGAAAGTTAAATGATCTTTTGCTATGCTTCATGTCATTTAGTATGATGGGAATATATTCTCTGGTTTCTCACTGTATCTTTACTGTCAAAGTTTGTTCACCTCAGTTTTGTTACATTTAAATATAGAGCATAAACACATACAAATATTTTTACATACAGTATAAAAAACCTTTATGAAGAAAAATCCATACAGTTAAATGGCTTATACATGTATATTTGATACAGCGCATGAAAAGGAACTGCACACATCTCTCAGGATGTGTGTGGCAATGTTTTAACATTGCACATCAATACTGTGTGGCAGTTTAGGGCAGGAAGGAAGTGGTAAGTACTGCTTGCTGCAAAACCTACAGAAAGAAGAGTAGTCTATTACTCAAATCCCTCTCAACATTCATGGAAATGTAACAAATGGACTCAGAACAGATCAAGACACCTAAAGAGATATCCTAGTCTGTACATCGACAAACTATCAAAAAAAGAGAGCAAGCTTTCTAAGAAGATGCTTGTCTAGTTTGTGGTTTAAAACCTCCTGTGGTGCAAATTTCACTTCCTCCTTATGGTAGGTAGTGCAAAGCTCTATTTCCTCCTGAAATTTTCCGTTCTGATATGACAACCTTACCTACTGCAAGGTAGGCACATTACTTTTTGTTCTATGCACAGTGGTTACTGAGAAGGAATTATTCCCTTCCTTTTTTAGTATTCCTTTATGGTTTTGAATGCTTTTTATATATTCCATAACTTTCTGAACTCTAGATTATTTCAGTCTTTTCTTTTTGGATTATGCCTTCTAGATCTTTCACCCTTCTGATGACTATCTTTTGGATTGTCCCTACTTGGTTTAGATCTTTCTTGAAGTCTTGTGACCAGAATTGGACCAAGTATGGAGTAATACAACGAGGCAAACCAAAACATTACTTTATGTCCTTTAAAGGCAGTATTTCTCTTCTGAGGAAGAGTGCTCTGAGTTCGTCAGTACCAAAGACCTCACATCTGTCTCCACTAGAGGCATCAGCCCAGAGTGGTGCTGTGTGGTCTATTACAGAGAGCCAACATTGGTGATACTGGCTATATTTGCTTGCAGTTTGTGATGTTTTACCAGAGTACTCAGAAGATGAGTTTGTTAGAGGAGGGACACTGTCCCTTTGTGCTTGGCTAGACTTGTTCACTAAAGCAGTTCACCTGTCTATCACCTGTCCTTAGCTCACAGAATTACTCAAGTGCTCTTGTAAGAGTGCTGCACACAAAATCATTTGCTCTGGACACAGGAAGAGGTGTCTAACCGCCTATGTTATTCTACTTCTCTTTCTTTTCTTTTCTATTTCTACAACAGAAATAATATTTACTACTTGCCTTAATACATTCGGTAAAGAATCCTCATCTAATATGACCATTTAATGTTAAGTGTGTTTAAAGTCATAATGGATTCAAGTATACACTTAAAGTAAGGATGTCATTAATCTAAAAGGAATAAAAATATCTGAATACTTGTTTACCTTTTCCTTTCAAAAAATTTCTGGCCATGATGGCTGTGAATTCATGGAAAGTGAAATGGCATCTTGCCAAAACTGCCATATATCAGTAAATAGAACCCCCTTTCCTTCCAGAAGGACTAGCAACAAATGTCTTCGTGGCAACTGTTTCAGTTCATTATATTTTAAAAATTAAAAGCAAAATAAGAGAATTAATGGTTTAAAATTGTAGACCAATTGTTCCTAGGAGAGTAAAGACAATTTTTTTTTTTCTAACAGAAAAAATCTGGGTAAGTGCAGTGAAGTTTACAGTGGCTACCACCTTAGTCTGGAGAATACTTTTTGTATAAGGTAGACTCTAGTTCTGGCCACAGCTGGAGTTGAGTTATTTGGTATAAGAACAAATAGGATGAATTGAAGTGACATAATATTCTGTGGCAATATACAAAGAGGAAGAGATTTAAACAAGACACAACTTTTCTGCATATTAAACTCAAAAAGTTATACAGAAATCAGTAAGGTTTCTGTCGGTTTCCTGCTGTAACTGACAGGCAGAATGTATCTCAAAAGTTTTAGCTGAACATTTAAAACACAGAATGCAGCATATCATGCTGCAATGTAGAGACTGAAGGAAGCTTAAACTAGCAAGTACTTTGCTCGATTGTTTCAAATGATGTTAGCATTATTAGATTAAGTCTACGCTTTTCTAGCAATGTTTGCTTTAGTGTTAATACTCATACTCCTAACCTAGGAAGATAAGATAGAATAAAATGACATTTTCTAAAAGAGACAGCAAAGTGAGAAACATATTCAACAAAAAGATGTAAGTGCAAAGGGGAAACTCAGAAGCATGTCAGCATCCACTTCCTTTGCCATCTTTGATGCAGAAACTGGCATGGGGTAAGGCAAAGGAGCAGGACATGCAATAAAGCATTGGATGAAAAAGGTTTTGCGATTGTCTTCCTGCACAAAAAAAAAACACACCAAAACCAAAACCAAAAGAACTTCAATCCAAATAAACCAAACCACAAAACAAAACAAAAGAAAAAAACACCCAACGACAAAACCAAACAACTCAATGCTCAAGAGCAGGAAAATTTCAGGTCCAATATGCTTGGCTACACTCATTGTCAGGAAGAAAGAATTCTTGTGGATGGCTGAAGGTGACCTAGATACATACGTCCTAGTTTCACAGGAATCCTTGCTGTAGCTCCTGGTATGGCTGCTTCTTCCACACAGTATCCTGGCTCCAAGTGTGTGATCCATAATTGCATATTGGGTTGGCATAGGTGTCACAAGTGTTAAGTGTTCATATCACGAGGGTAGCACAAATGTTAACATGACTAGTGCTAAGAGAAGGGATGATGCTGAGTAATCTCTGCTGCCTAGCTCAGATTTCATCCATCCACTGAGTAAACACCCTGCATGCTAATGTAGATTCACTGCAGCACTGCCAGAAAAGATGAAAACTAAGGGGTACATTGGCACTATTTCTCCCAACTTCTCCATTTCAGCTCTGGATGAGTGGGGCTTTTTCCTGATGATATCAAAAAGAGATGATCTGTCTCTTAAGTAGAAAAATATTCTCTGTCTCCTTCATGAGGCTAGCCTTAACTGTAACAATAAATATGAAGGAGGGAAAAGCATAACCAATTCCTGGGGTTTGTGCAATGTCTTTTGAAGAGGCTGAGCCACATTTTGTACAGGTAGCATAAACACTGTTGCATGGCTAGTGTGGTTTGAGCTCAAAAGTGGCAGACTCTCTTGCTAACGCCTTCCAATATTTCTGTCCTATTGCTGTTATGTAAGTGCCAGTGCCCCAGTTTACTTGTGCAGCTCCCTGCCTTACGCACAGTAATGCTCTGGAGCCTACGCCAAAGGTAATATTTGCCCTACAGAACGCGATGTAATCCAACAATAATAGTAGTAATACGACTAGTAGTAGTAATTGGGGGGGGACAGCTCGATACGGTCATTCTCTGAGATATTTTGGCCACTCTCCAAGGCGCATTTCGGGGGTGTCCTGGCTCGGGGCTGAGACCCGTACCTCATCCCCTGGCTTCACAGCACAGCTGCCTCCGGACGCGCGGCTGGCAGCAGCAGCAGCGGCGGGCGGGGCGGGGCGGAGCGGGGCGCGCCCCCCTCCCGCGGCGATGCGCGCAGGGCCCGCAGGCTGCGGGGCACGGCGGCGGGGCGGGCGGGGCTGCGGCGGAGAGGAGGCGGACGCGGCGGCCTGAGAAGCATCGCAAGGACACGGCGTACGCACCTCCCGCACCCGCTCGCCGCCCTCTCCACACCCCCCGCACCGCGGGGCGGGCCGAGGCGGGTGTCGTGCCCGGTAACCAGGGAGCCGCAGCNACTTCCTTTGCCATCTTTGATGCAGAAACTGGCATGGGGTAAGGCAAAGGAGCAGGACATGCAATAAAGCATTGGATGAAAAAGGTTTTGCGATTGTCTTCCTGCACAAAAAAAAAAACACACCAAAACCAAAACCAAAAGAACTTCAATCCAAATAAACCAAACCACAAAACAAAACAAAAGAAAAAAACACCCAACGACAAAACCAAACAACTCAATGCTCAAGAGCAGGAAAATTTCAGGTCCAATATGCTTGGCTACACTCATTGTCAGGAAGAAAGAATTCTTGTGGATGGCTGAAGGTGACCTAGATACATACGTCCTAGTTTCACAGGAATCCTTGCTGTAGCTCCTGGTATGGCTGCTTCTTCCACACAGTATCCTGGCTCCAAGTGTGTGATCCATAATTGCATATTGGGTTGGCATAGGTGTCACAAGTGTTAAGTGTTCATATCACGAGGGTAGCACAAATGTTAACATGACTAGTGCTAAGAGAAGGGATGATGCTGAGTAATCTCTGCTGCCTAGCTCAGATTTCATCCATCCACTGAGTAAACACCCTGCATGCTAATGTAGATTCACTGCAGCACTGCCAGAAAAGATGAAAACTAAGGGGTACATTGGCACTATTTCTCCCAACTTCTCCATTTCAGCTCTGGATGAGTGGGGCTTTTTCCTGATGATATCAAAAAGAGATGATCTGTCTCTTAAGTAGAAAAATATTCTCTGTCTCCTTCATGAGGCTAGCCTTAACTGTAACAATAAATATGAAGGAGGGAAAAGCATAACCAATTCCTGGGGTTTGTGCAATGTCTTTTGAAGAGGCTGAGCCACATTTTGTACAGGTAGCATAAACACTGTTGCATGGCTAGTGTGGTTTGAGCTCAAAAGTGGCAGACTCTCTTGCTAACGCCTTCCAATATTTCTGTCCTATTGCTGTTATGTAAGTGCCAGTGCCCCAGTTTACTTGTGCAGCTCCCTGCCTTACGCACAGTAATGCTCTGGAGCCTACGCCAAAGGTAATATTTGCCCTACAGAACGCGATGTAATCCAACAATAATAGTAGTAATACGACTAGTAGTAGTAATTGGGGGGGGACAGCTCGATACGGTCATTCTCTGAGATATTTTGGCCACTCTCCAAGGCGCATTTCGGGGGTGTCCTGGCTCGGGGCTGAGACCCGTACCTCATCCCCTGGCTTCACAGCACAGCTGCCTCCGGACGCGCGGCTGGCAGCAGCAGCAGCGGCGGGCGGGGCGGGGCGGAGCGGGGCGCGCCCCCCTCCCGCGGCGATGCGCGCAGGGCCCGCAGGCTGCGGGGCACGGCGGCGGGGCGGGCGGGGCTGCGGCGGAGAGGAGGCGGACGCGGCGGCCTGAGAAGCATCGCAAGGACACGGCGTACGCACCTCCCGCACCCGCTCGCCGCCCTCTCCACACCCCCCGCACCGCGGGGCGGGCCGAGGCGGGTGTCGTGCCCGGTAACCAGGGAGCCGCAGCGGGCGCAGCGCGGAGCAGCGCGGTACGGCGGGCAGAGGTAGGGCGCGGCGGCGCGGCTACGCGGGGGTTTCGCGGGGCTCCTGGCTGGAGTTCGGCGGGGGCCGATGCGTTGGTGGGTCCCCGCGCTTATCCCGCGGGTCGCTGCGCTGCGGTTGGGAACGAGAGACCGCCCTCCTCCCTCCCAGCGTCGAACTGTCTTGAGGTGAATGCGAAACTAGCCGCCGTGATTGCGGAGTTTGTCCGTTTTCCTGGGGGAATGCGAAATTTTGCCCTTTCAGAGTAGGGGGGGGGTAGGAAATCGCGTCGGAGGGCTGTGGTTCGGCTTCCAAAGTGCACGTGTGTGTTGCAGAGATTAATGCTCAGTTACAGGCCAAAATGTAGTTAATTATGGAAGATATGACTATTATTTTGCACTCCTGAGAAGCCAGTTTGAGGCAGGGTTGCATGCAGTGATGATGCAGAAAGGACAAGTGCACCACAACCAAGATGCATAGAGTCTGTCTGTTCCCCGATATGTGTGCTAACTCCCCAGAGGTAAGACCTGCTGAAATAACAGGCGAGGTTGTTACTAGGATTTTGCCAACCACATTTTCAACCATATTCATGCTGGTGAAAAAGTGCTTGTAAGGACTATTAGTAGTCTGCTCTAATAGCCCAGATTTTGGAAATTGATGAGGAATTAATTATGTAAATCATCAGCTTGACTCTGAGGGAACTCCAGTGCTAGTCACTGTGAGGGATTTATACCTACCTAAGTGTCTTTGTAGGGAAATAGTGTGTGGTGTTTCTGGCTGCTTGCCAGCACTTTTCCAGTGCTGAGCCTGTTGAAAGATTCTTAACAGGCACACACTTTTCCTGTAGTACTACTAGTGATGGACTGTCAGCTTTCTATCATCTCTGATAATTATTTTCATGACTCTTGTGTTCATTTTAACACTTAAATAGATCCCAAGCTATAAATGCTGATGAGCTATGTTAAAATATTGCCACTGAACGGGGAATATCAGGCTTTTATTCTATTTTAATTGGCAAGCAGCACTACTTTTTTGTTTGTGGTTTCATGTGCTGAATAACATGACAAAACTCGTTTTTCAGATACAGTTCAGTTTTGCAGTTACTCACTTTGTTTTTCTGGTAAGAGTCCGTACCCGTTGTCATGTGGGATGTTTAAGATACTCCTGAAAGAACTGAAGTTTCCCCTGGAAAAAGGAGCTCTCCAGAATATGCATGGTGCTGCATATTGGAGTGATTCCATTCTTATCTTTGCAACTGTGCTAGATGTGAAAGTATAATTAATAATCTCTCCACTTCCATCCTGTTCTTTTAATTCCTGGTCTTAGTATCTGGGTTTGTTTAATGTTACCGTCAGATATTATATACCTCAATGGCAATTCTGTGTTGCTGAGCATAAAATACAAATGGATAGGTATTAATAACTGATGAACCCAAATACATTTGGGACTTTTTTTTTTTTTAATTTACTTTAAGTAATTGTGGTGCCAGTAGTGAACTGCTGTACTTAATACAGATACAAGAATCTCATAATCACCTTCATGCAGCATTACTTTCTTTATATTAAATGCAAAAATCCTCAAAGGAGGGGTTTTTTTGTCCTTTGGGACCTTAGAAACATCTTTCTGTGAACTTCACTAGCTGAGTTCACTTGCTGAGTTATACAGCCTGCCAGCAAGTACACTGCTCAAAGAAAGTAATGCTGTTACTAGGTGAGGGAGAGCAGAGGACCACAGAGAAAGATGAGCAGTACCCTGTTAGGATTTAAATGCATTTGGGGAGAAGGAAAGAATGCCTGGCCCCAAGAAGGATCCTTCTGAGTGAGGCACTGAAAGAGGCATATGTCTCTGAACGACTTCCAAGGACAGCACAGCAGTGATGGCTGCAGGTTTACAGGGTTTCGGTAGATCAGGTCCCAAGAGACACACATTCTCTCTTTGGACAGACATGACATTAACCCATCTCAGTAACGTTTTGTTAAAGGAAGTCAGTTGTGACTCTATTTCTTTGTTTTCAAGTAGTGACTGTAGTTATTGGGAAAGTACATCAAACAAACAATTATTTCCATACTTCCTCGTTAGCTAGTGACAAAACTTGAGAGCTCTTGTGTCTTCTTGGAGGTAACAAAAATAGCAGTGGTGCACCTCTGAAGCAACTGAACTTTTACCTTTGTTCCATTCAAAGACACGGATTTAATGAGGAAAACAGAGGTGATTCTGCTTTTCCATTCATATAACAGCTGTATCTGCCCCTTGCTCTCAAGTTATACTTTATACTTCAGCTAAGCTTTCTTGCTTGGTAGATGTGCAGAAATACCAAAGAACTGATGCACACTTGCTTATCTCAAACTCGATTTGACCCACCCTTTCCTGAGATGCTTCAGTGTTTTCTGTTTTAGTGGACTTTCAAGCTTATTTTATCCTATAGATGTACCCTTGCAAGAGCCTTCTGCTATATCTCATATTATGCCACAGAAGTCCTGGTTGCCACATCAATAATGAAACAGAAAAATCAGAATGGCTCTCCTACCATTTACCAGCTTACACGTTACATCCAAACTTCACTCTGTCCTATTTGCTTGTGTATTGTGACCTCTGATCTTAATCTTGGCCTGTCTTTGTCTGCACAGATAGTAAGCTCTTTGAGGCAAGGATTATATCCTGTGTTTGTAGAAGGTAATGAGCTACTGATCCCAGTCTCCTGCTGTTACCAACATCTATATAAACTATAATACGGTCCTGCAGAATTTCAATACTAGGATTACTAAACTGTAGTCTACACTGTATTTAACTTTTCATATCGGAAAGACAGTGAATGACCTTTCCTTGAGTATACGTAACAATGTATGTTCTGCCCATTTTCCTGAAAGAATAGCTAGTCTCTACCTTCTATTTCTCTTAGAACACTTTGCATTTTCTGTTCAAATGGAATTAAAGCTTTTGGGGCAATAATTAGAGTTTCACACCACTGGATTTTTGCCAATTTTCCCCCAAACATAATAGAAAGTAGAAAATAAAATGCTCACTTACTGAAATGTAAATACGTACATAGGCTGTACATGACTAGGGTCCTAAAAGTAATTTTGAAGTACTGCAGTGCAGCTGTAAGTAAAGCATGGAAAAAAATTGTGTGCTGTTTGGCACAGATTTAAATGTTAGGTGTGTAAATTACCTTGACTCTTCCAAATTCTTAATTGCTGTTGCAGACTCTTAACTTCCTGCAAAACGAAGCATTAATGTTCATCTCCAAACAATGCTGAAGCATAAGTAGGGGAACTAAAATAATCTGTAGCTCTAGAAATGTTCCAAACTTTTATGTCTCTCTTTCTTTCCATACTCCCCAAGAAAAACAAAGTTCAGTATCTCCGAGTAACTTCTGAACATCAAGTCTGTTTAGGCTTGGATGGCCATTGAGAACATCTTGTTTCAGTGTTCCTGTTTCAGTGTGTTCTTTGTCAAAGGTTGTAATCTTTCTCTTTTTCCAACTTTTTTTTTTTTTTCCCAAAAGCAATCCATGCAGTAGAGAAAGGAAGCACAGAGTGACAGTGTTGTGATTCAACTGTCAAAAACACCTTTCAGAGCCAGAATTGGGTTTTCCATTATCTTATGTGGGACACAGTTATGTCCCTTTAGACTTGGGAAAGTTCCAGTATGCACTGACTTGTGCTATGTTGAGCTTAAGGAAACAACTAGGGATTTTTAATTCAAACATCTGTAATAGTTACCAGAAGGACTCTTCTATTGGCCTGTATTTTGGAAGACCAGTGAGGAGGTCACACATTTCCTTTGAGGATAGTATAAGAATCATTTTGGATCACTCTACTCCATCTCAGCTGGTAGTTTTTAATATATCCAGTAGGCATTACCTGCACCTTGTCAGATTTATTCAAGTA
Organism: Urocolius indicus; assembly: GCA_013401255.1. NCBI lineage: Eukaryota > Metazoa > Chordata > Aves > Coliiformes > Coliidae > Urocolius > Urocolius indicus. The sequence continues at coordinate 287,667 of WBNH01005172.1, read as the reverse complement.
AGCTTACAAATAAATTCTTGATTCACCAGCTATGAGTTTTCTATATTCCAGGATGATTTTTATCAAGTTTTTCCACTTTAAACTTTGATTTTATTTCAAATGGCGTTGTTTCCATTTTTTGTTGTGCCTCTTTAGTGGAAAAATCAGTGTAATACTTTCTGAGGCAAATTAATCTCCACTTGATCTTATTTTCTTATTTTATTTTTACTTACCTAGCTAAGAAGTGTTTGCTTTCTCCCTTGCTTTCTTAATCTAACTCAACTGGTGTTGGCTTTTCCAGTTATATGTGGAGCAGTTTTTGTCTGCCCTGAATAGTTGTACAGTTACTGGAGCTTGGACTTAAAGAAATGCCCAGCCTGCTTCACAGGGGAGACACTACTTTTCATTCTAATTGACTTCTGTAACTATTTTATTTTATTTATTTTTTTTTTAAGCATTGTCTGTTTAGATCATCCTCTGACCTGCTTATGTGCTTTGGATTATTCTTGTAATAGTCTGGATGACATCAATCACATCCTTAGTAAGAGCTATTTTCTGCGATTAGCTTTTTTTTTTTTTTTTTCTTCCCTCACTGCTAACTAAAACCTAACCAAAAGTAGCTGTTTCTGTGATTATCTGATGTTTAAAAATGCAGTTATGACCTCAGAAAATTCTGGTTCCTACCTTTATATGAATTATTTATTCTTGATCAACATGAAGATCACCAGTGTCTCATAGATCGTATCTGTTCCTGCAGCATCTGTCACTCTGCCAGCTTTTCCAGCATTCTTATGTTTCAGAAACAGAACATGTGGAGCTCTATCAGTACAGCAATAAATGGTACTTGGAATAGTTTCCTGGAGATGTTTTTGGCTTCATCAGTTCTGCACCATTGTTTCTCACCAGGGAAGTCTGTCTCTTTGTTAAAATATAAGGTGCTCCAGCATTTAATTTTATTTCTGTCATTCCTGAGATACAGTTCAGTTCATGTGCTACAGCTATTTTAGTTATTTCACTGTTTTTCATATAC